>JAJHUR010113323.1:4439-15654 GCA_027495735.1 Lutjanus campechanus | reverse complement strand
TCTATAAAATAAGGGGAAACTTGATACTGTTTGAAAAAAGATGGTTTAAGTGGTCAATGTGCCAATATAGTAGCCAGAGTTTCAAAGATCAAAGACGTTTTTGTATGAATTCAATTCTGTATGAATGGATTATTTCAAAATACTGTAATAACCTAAACCTGTGCTGTAAATATTGTTATTACCTATTTTAACTTACATCGACTGTCATTATGATGAAGGCTATTACTGGGTGATACACCCTACTCACATTACTTATGCATAAAAACTGTTGTCATCTTGATATAGGTTATATAAAATGGGTAATGTTTTTAAAAAGTAAGGGCACTTTACCACATTTTGTCCACTAGAAAGGGACTTTAGAGCAAACTTAACTACATTTTGTCCACTGAGAGGGCACTTTACCACATAACATCCACTAGAAGGGCACTTCAGAGGGCATTCTGTCATGTTTTGTCCACAGGAAGGACACCTTAGAAGGCACTTTACCACATTTTGTCCACTGGAAGGGCACCTTTTAAAACACGGGGATACCAGAGGGGGTGATTCGTGTACACAAGAGGTAGGACTTTTACATGAAAAATCACACTACAAAATGAGCAGTCTTTGAGTTGTCTCTGCCTGACACAAAAATAAACCCTGACTTTTATAATGAGGGACAAGACAAAACTCGTGGGCCCGAGGCTCTCTCGTCTCCCAAAATGACTCATTCTAATTGACACTGCATCTAATCTATCTAGCTCAAGGTTTGAGATAACAAGCATGCGTATTGTTCCCCCATTCTCTCTCATCAAAGCATGCACACATTCTTTTCATATGACGAGCACTCGGTGATTCTACAGAGGGGAATGGCAGTGGGGTTATTGATCGAGGCAACAGTAGTAGACCAGAGATGTAAAATTACTGCTCCTGTAAACGGAGTGCGGTTGCTTTTAACGAAGGAATATAGAAACTCTTTCTGTATAAATAAATGTCCATCTCTGTTGTGATCCTTTCTAAAAATGTTGCCAGATACTCAAGAATTGTTGTCCACATTAGTCACAAAACATGGGGAAATAGGGTCTTCATAAGTCTGAAATATTATCTCAGTTTAGGATAACATATAGGATCTTTGGTATTACAGAAATCTCTCTCCTAACTGCATTTTGGAGAACATTCTATCTTTATTCTAGGATGGGAATTTAGCTATTACTGAAGTGTCCCTACTGATGAATTTCTTAGGAATCCTGAGTCAGGATGGCACACATCAGACCAGCAATACGTCATCCAGCCTGAGTCGGCAAGTCGAGTCAAAGCGTTTATTGTCATATACACAGTTAAACACAAGTCTGCCTGTACAATGAAATTCTTCTTTTGCCTTCCACTCTGAATGCTGATGACAAAGATAAAAGTGAAGAAATATTAAAGTATCAATATAAAATATAGAAATAAGAGACATAAATAAAGATATCAGGACAGATAAGAGAAAGAACATAAATGAGTAATAGAGGAACACTATGAACAAGTGCAATATAAAGTATCAAAAATGTCCAATACTGGTATCAGAAACTGTGTAAGCAGCAGCATTGATGGAAATGAAGAAGCACAAATGTAAAAGTCTATCAGAAATACTTTGCAAAATGTGAATATGAGCAGCATGAATGTAAACGTCCATGGACGTGCAGAGTGCAGTGAGTGTATGTGCACACAAAAAAAGCCACGCCCACTTCTGGGGGGAAACTCATGATTTCATAAAACTGGAGAGATAGAAAAATTCCAAAAAGCTGCTGTGTGGCAGGTTGTAAAACAAACAAATATACAAATCCATTATGATCTCTGGCTCCCCATCCTTCCCGGAAAGGAAATGATCCCAAAAAAAAGAGAAGTAAGAATTTATGAGCCTCCAGAGAGCAATAATTGTTACCACTGATTTGGAGCTAACATTAGCTCGAGTGTGAGGCTGCTGGAGTACAGCAGCATCAGACTGCCATCTCTGATAACATCTCAGTCTAGCTTAGATCAACAGTTGTCTATTAAGAGGTTTTGTCTGCTCATTGATCCAGTTGGAAGGTAGAAGACTGAAGAAGCATGACAGCCGACTGATCAACCTTAATATGTTAAGATACTGCGAACGAAATTTGTCAAAATTGTATTCAAAAATATGCAAATTTACACTGTTGTCTATAGGATCTCTGGTTTTCTATCCCCCAAGAGGGGGCGTGGCCTGACGTTTTGGTGAATGCTGCAATCTGATGTATTGACTCAGTCCTAAATTCAAAATAACAGTCAGAGATGGCAGCACAACTGTTGATAGGCCTGTATGGAAATGAGAGTGAGGATGGGGACCAACATAAGCGCGATATATGATGATTAAAAGGTGGCTAAAACTCTATGATGATGCTTTAAATTTCTCAGACCACGTATTAATGGCTACATATCAGCTGCCAAGAAGATTCATTTTGAATTTGATCGGCATGCTCTGTCCGGTCAAATCCTTATCAAGGGTCGATAATTGCCAAGAAACCTTCCCAAATCTTCCCCAAAAGGTGATGTTCCCTCTCTTCCAAGACACAGTTAATTTCTCTGACTCATCAAGGCTGAGACTGAACACCCATCTTTTCTTGTTCATTCAAAAGTGAAGTGAGACCGCTGTTGTCATGGATACAGGCAGTCTTGTGGATATTTTAAACACATTTACAGGCTAGACAGGACAAGTAATGATGGACGACTCAAGTTTGCAGCTCTAGTTAGATAGTATATTAGGTCTGGAATCAGACAGGACACAGCTAGGAGTTTGAAATTGCTTCTGTAATAAGAAGATAGACTTTTTTCCTATCTTGGAAACTTAAGTTAAGACAGGACAAGCACTTAGGAAATTTTTCTGTAATGACGCCCCAGGATGAAAAGTACAGAAGTCACCCTTCAATGCAATGAGAAATAGCAAAACTATGGCAAAAAGAAAAGGCAGGTTTTAATTTTTAATACAGCCAACACTGAAACACATGTCAAATTCAAGAATGGACAGGAGGGACAGTGTGCTGGGTCACTGAGCACTGAATCATGGGCTGGCACTAGTTGCAGAAACTGTGAATCATTTCTGTGATGGAATATACCAACATCACTCAGGGAGAAGCCTCATGCAAGCATAACTGTCATCGTCATCCTAGAAAACACTACTCATTGCAGAACACTGTGAAACAACAAAAACTGCATTGACATTTCTCCATCACATGGAAGCACATTTCTACCAATGTGATGAAAAAAAAAGATCCTGTAAGTGATTACAACCAGAAACTTTCTCAAAATAATGATTTAGTGTCTCAAAATACAAGATATAAGAAATTTCTGTGTTTTTTATAACACGGGGCTACACTGCGAGATTAAGATGTAGTTCCCTTTTTGCTGCTCATAAAAAAAAAACAATATTTAATATCACATACAGATTGGTTGAATGGATCAAAATAAAAACAAACTATTTTACATGGTGGAGCACTAAGAGTCAATGAGGCAGTCTCACGGTCTGAGGGAAGAAGCTGCTCTGTTGTTTAGTTGTATGCCTGCAGGCACCTCTAAACGTCTTGTCAGCAGCAGAATTAACAGGCTGTGGCCGGGGTGAGTTTTGTCTTTTAATATCCTTTGGACTCTACGCAGGCACCTCATTTCCCCAATATCAATATTTGGGGCTGCACAATTAATCACAATTGCAATAAAATTGCAATATGGCCAAGTGTCATTATTGAGATACTATAGTGCTGCATAGATGAAGGAAAACATGTTCGTTTGGTTCAGACCTCAATAAATATCACATGATGCTCGGTAGGTAGGTACCAATGATGTCTTGTAGACCACTGCCAGGTCTAGTTATATGGCCTGACACAGAATCTCTTCCATATGCATTAAGGAACAGTACCTTTTGAAAAGACATTTGCATTATTGACTGCTTTGAAATATTTATTGACAAACCAAGCAACTTGTCAGCCAGTGCTCAATGTTACTCAACATACAAGTCAAACCAAACAATAAAATATTTTATTGCCATTCGCCCACAAAGTTCCATTAGTTTAATTTCCAGTGGATGGGGAGGCCACATGAAAAATAAGTTCATTACAGAGCAAAGTCATTTTCTGTCTCATTTGCTTTTGGCAGACAAAGGCTTCAACGTCAAAGAGTGTGTACATTCTTACTGAGCTGAACGTTAGATTCCAGCATTCACTCATGGCAAGGCACAGTTAGATCCTGTTGACTTGCAGAATACCATATGCTTAGCATCTCTGAGGATACACACTGAACGAGTCATTGGAGTTCTTTGCCAAAAATATGCTGTTTTGCAATGGACTGTCCCCCATAGGTTTCACTGACACTGACGGAGAAAATGATGTGACGTATCTCCACAAAAGTGTAAAACTATGCTGAGCTCTTACAAATGGCTCTGAATCTGTTGTACCCTTTCAGTGATCCCATGACAGATGAAGGGTAATGAAACAGATGTTAGTAACTGAATACACGTGTTCATGTAACTCATAACAGATGTGATCTTATGACTTATGACAGATGTAGACACGTAACTCAACAGATGTGATGTCTTATAACTTATTACAGATGTAGTCATGTAACTCTTAGCAGATGTGATGTCTTATGACTTATTACAGATTTAGACATGTAACTCAACAGATGTTATGTCTTATAACTTATTACAGACGCAGTCATGATAGAAGTGATGCCATGACTTACTAGAGCTGTAGTCATGTAACTAATATTTTCATTATCTATCAATCTGTTGATCATTTTCTCCATCAATTGATTAGTTGTTTGGTCCATAAAATGGTGAAAAATATTGCTCTAAGTGCAAGATGACATCATCAGATGTCTTGTTTTGTCCATAACCCAAGGATATTCAGTTTACTGTCAGAGTGGACAAAAGAAACGAGAAAATATTCACATTTAAGAAGCTGAAATCAGAGAATTTGGACATTTGTTTCTTAAAAAAAAAAAACTGAAATCAATTAATCAATTATCAAAAGAGTTGTCAATTAATTTAATTATCAATTAATAACTGATCATCAGTTAATTGATGCAGCTCTATTTTAAATGCCTTAAAGCAGTGGTTCCCAAACTGGGGGGTGGGCCCCCCTGGGGGTGGGGGGTGCAGAGCCACTACAAGGGGGGAGCGAAAGACTAGGGGAGAAAAAAAAGAGTGAAACAAAGCTGAATGAATATGATCTATGTAGGGGGAATAAACAAATGAGTTTGCTGTTTCTATCCAGCTGACCTTTATTTTGCTAAAATTTAACTTTTTAATTTTTTTTTTATCAGTTCATCCCCAATTATTGTTAATTGATTGAAAATTTTGTGGTGGGGGGCTTGAACTTTTGTTGGCTTCCGAAAGGGGGGCATACTGGAAAAAGTTTGGGAATCACTGCCTTAAAGGTTTATATATATATATATATATATATATATTAAAATCTATTAAATATCATCTTTTAGGTAATGTTGCAATAAATACAAATGTATAAGAACAGATGGTGAAAACCATGAAAAAAAAAACATGTTCCAGATTAAAATCTTAACAACTACATATTTATGTAAACCTCTGATGCTTAAAATTTAAATTCATAGAGGATGATTTTTGCTAATTTCCAAAAGTGTCAAGAGTCGAAAATTCCCGTAGTTGAAGAAACACCGATGTGTACGGAGCCCCTCTGGTGACATTGGATGAAGGAAAAAAAAAAACCGAATAAAAAATGTTTTTTTCTTTCACCAGACTACAAAGTTTGGGCACACCGAAAGGGGCGTGGCTTGGCCTCTATACCTCAAGAAAATGAATCATTATAATGACTCACTGGATCTCTTTTTCATCTCATTGTTGGTAATGGGCTTCCATACTGTGGCCTTGGACCCTACAAGGATTTAATTCAGTCAGTGCAGTTCCACAAATGACCTGTAGAGGGCAGAAATACGCCTTTGGTGCCTCTAGTCTGACGCAAATTTCATTGGAGGAAGAAGACGAAGATGGAGCGATCAAACCGTGAGGGAGGGGAGGAGTTGGGTGTTGCCTCGAGTCTCCGAGCCTTAGTCGAGCCTCAGTCCAGTCTAGATTGAGCCCGTTACAAGCCGTGATACCCGGCCTGCTGCTGCACCGTCCTCTAAACTCTGCCCAATACATCTGTCTAAAGGAGCACCATGGGAGTCGAAGGCTGCACCAAATGTATCAAGTACATGCTTTTCTTCTTCAACTTCATCTTCTGGGTAAGCAGCCTTGTTTTTTACACGTTGTGTGTTCAGTGTGTTTGTGTGTGTGTGTGTGCGCAGTGCCGCCTCCTCTGTTGTTTCGGCTACCAGCCCGTCATGAATGAACGATGCTGGAGAAATGAATCACAGCCACGGTACATCTCATATATTTAGTCTATTTAGCGGTACATTTGTCCTTTCCCCCACTAGGGCTGATTATTGCGACATTAGGTTGACCAAATAAACTGATATGAAGGCACGTGCGGTTAATTTACGTAACTACATTCACGAGGCTGTTAATAATTGTAGTTTTTATGCAACAAAATACAATATGTCAGAGTACCGTTAGGCTCAGGTGAGAAGTTAGCATGACATGAAATAGAAAATAGCCCCACAATGACAAGTCCACTCGATAGTTTTAGTCTATTTTGTCCTAAAACACGGTTCAACAGTTTTGAATAAAGTTTTAGTCACTCACAGAGGCTCAAATATGACACATGCTAATAATAATTTAGTTAAATCTGTATTGTGTGTGTCTGCTGTGAAGCCCGAGCTGCTGTGGAGACTGACTTGCTTGGGCTTGGATAATGGCTTTGTTTGGATTACATCCTCCACCCAGCCCCTGCGAGTGAGTGTGTGTGTGTGTGTGTGTGGAGGGGGGACCCATGGTGGTTTCCATTTGGTGAGTCAAGGCCCCGTGTTGGGTGATGGATCATGGAAACATTTGTGGGTGTTTAGTTTTGACTCTCCTTGTGTAAGAGCTGCTGCATAGTTTGTTCTTCAGAAGTTCTTGCGCTGTTCTCCATTGACTTTGGTACTTTTCTTCTCTCTTTTGCTCTTTTAAAATTCAGCATTAGTAGCCTTGATCAAAAAGTGGGTCTTATCTTCTTCTGTTTTGTGGAGAGATGTTAAGTTGAATTTTTTTCCCTGCCTAATACCAATTCTGATTCCTAAACTTTGTGTATCGGCCAATACCAAGCACTGAGTGTGTTTAATAAAACAACAACAAAAAAAACAGTATTGGATCCAGCATATATAGTCAGATAGTGGTACTGGTAGTAGAGGGTGACATGGGAGTGTATTTTCACTCTTGTCCCATCCCACTCCCACAGAAACACTCCTGCCCCATCCCAGTCCCATGACAGAGTAAAAAAAGATTCCTGCCCAGTACCAATCTATATGAAAAACGGACCTATTTTTATTAGGATTCCGGCTCCTGTTGACTTTTTCCCCGTCTCATCCAAATCTCATGATGACTAGTGAAATTGACTCCTGCTCCGCAGGAATCCCATGGTAATCTTATGTCCTGTGTTGATACAGTGCCTTGCTGGATGATGTTGCATTGCTTTGCAGCAACAGTCAGGCCTCAACAATAAGGCTTGCCCGGGGCAAGAAAAACATCAAGTAAATCCATCAGCTCACTCGCCTGACTGGGCAAGTTGTAAAAGTAAAAAAATAAACTATTAAAATATTGCGATAATTGTTTAAGTAAATTTTTCGTGTAAAACGGCTGAAAATGCTGCTCATTATCATATTAAACTGAATATCTATGGGTTTTAATCTGACAAAATGAGTCTTTTAAAGGCATCACCTTTGACTTTGACACACTCGGAAAGGCATTTTTCTCTATATTCTGACTTCTGATTTTACGGACATTGCAGTCCTAGAGTAAACTTAGCAATTAACTTTAGTCTTTGTTGTTATTTGATAACTGCTAATACATAAATCATTTTGTACAGGGGCAAGTAAAAATTGACTTTTGGCAAGTAGCTTTCTGAATAAAAACATTAACACTGAACCCTGACACTTAAGCTAAATTCTGTTTATTTGCTGGACGACCCCGTGTTGTTTTGTGTGAGCCCCTTTGTTGGCTTCATGCAAATAAAAGGGGACTGCGCAAATATTTCAGAAATCGCTGGTGGTGGCTGGTTGGAAAATGATAACATATCACCCAAACCTGAGGTGTGCCACATGTGGAAGATGAACAATTTTTGATGAATAATCAATGTACTGAGTTTGGGAATCTCTGTATCTAAGTTGCGTGGAACGAAGATGACTGTAAGTTTGAGTGTAAAGTCAATGGGACATAGTGCTCAAGAAGGCTTGGTAATTCTTCAGAGAAGTAGCAACTCTCACTATTTAGACGAAGAATTGTTTTCAACACACACAGTTACTTTGGAAGTATTTGTAGCAATGGCAAACATGTCAAATTCTAGGGAAGCCCAAGCAACCTGCTCTGCTCGCTGTCTGCATTCCATCCCAGCGCTCTGGCAGACAGTTGAGTGTTTTGCTCGATTGCGTGGCCTCTCTGCCAAAAACTAAATTGGACATCAGATTTGAAACCACTGTGAAAACCCACAACAAGCTTTTCTCAACTTTCGGTTTACACAAAACTGTCCAGAGTGACTAAGGCTCATGTTTCAAGTCAAAGGTATTGTCCCAGGTTATGATGGGACTCTGTATTAAATACCAAAAATCTAATCTTTATATTCAGAGTCCCAAGGTGTTCTAGAATGCTTCCATCAGATGCTAAAAGCCAGTCCAGCAGGAAGTGGGTTGAGGGTCTTCCACTGTTGCTGCCCACAGTGTGAGAAACCACTCAGGAATCTTAAGGCTGTCCAGTCTTGAGCCACATTTGATGTGCTTGGTTATGTCAACATTTCCAAGAATGTTTCCATTACAGGTGTCAGTCGGATCAAGAAAATCTGACACAAGCTCATTCCATAATTAATAAGGACAAAACCAGGTGTAAACATTTTGTTGCTGTTTCTGTTACATGAATGCAGCCTGCAATCTCCAGTTGCAAGACTGCAGCCTGGTTGTTGATAGCCCCCTGCCAGTGCGAGCAAGGCCTGATTATTAGGGGCCCTACTGTTGTACAGTGTGGTATTTTCCTTCTGTTGAAATTTGCATTTCCCATCTGTGTGGTATTTTGGTTCCCATTGCATATTGAACAGGTGGGAGGTTCATTCAAATGAGGCAGCAAAAGTATAGTTATTAGTATTTTTGTGAAAATGGGGTCTCAGAAGTTGCACTGGGAATAGTCTCAGAGCCGCATCTGTTTCTGCTGCTGCTTTGGTGATTCTGTCAACAAGATCAAACTAAATATTTGGAGAGAGTGTGCAGCAATAGATATGTAGATAAACTACTTTAACCAAACTTTGTCTAAGCAGCAGATTGGCAACAAGAAGTGAAGTTTAATGTGGTTAAAGCAGGGAAATCTGTAAATCGGTCTGTATTGATCTATAGGCTAAATGAATCTGGGTGGTTTTTACAGTAGTTTTATCTCTTGTCGCAGCCACACTATACTGATGGGAAAACGTTCTTCAGTACATTAGATCCCTTCTGCCATCTAATGAAGTGTCAGAGCACAGTGCCATTATGCATGGCCAATTACGGTTGTTACCAAATTTCTCATTAAGTAGTGAGTTCAATTTTACATGGTAATCTAAACAGTCTTCAGTTTTAGTTTCTCCTCTCTTCTTCTGCCCATGTATGCTCGCTCCTTGTCTCTCGCTCAACCGCACCACAGCTTTTTCCTTCAGTAACATTAAGAATTTATGACTTAATATGCGGCAATCAATCTTTGAAAAAAATCTTATTTATTTAACAAGAGTTTGACGCTTTAAAACTTGACTGACTGTTACTTGATTATTGTAAGCAAACCATGTTACTAGATTATGATTCAGAGGGCTACTAAAGACTACTAAATTCTGATTGATGCATGCAGATATGAGACATCAGGTTTCTTCTAGAGTCCTGTCCATTCCAAACCAGTGAGAAAAGCACAGGCACAAACAATCTCTCTTGAGAAATAACCAAGACAGAGGAAATGGTGTGTTCATGTAGGATTCAATTGCTTGAAGTAAGGAACTATTTGACAAATGTGTTTAATGACTTGAGTTGCTGTTATCATGGAGTGGTGCTCTTGTTATCAGTTTTGTTGGGATTCAGGGGGGGTTTGTACAATTTTGGAAATAAGAGATGCCTCGGGCCGATCCTCAGGGTTGAGATCATGCAGATCCGGGCGTATTTTAATGGTTGGTTTTGGCTAAGATAAAGTGTGTTTTCGTCCACCTCAGGCCTGTTAGTGCTTCTTTACCACAGACAGGCACTCTAGTGAAGAATTTTGCAGCATATCCAAGTAATTAGAAAAATAATTTCAGCTCAGCGAGTTCATACACTGGCAAAATACATAGATTCGCTAAACTCGAATGCTAATTATCCTTAGAAAAATCAGTGCACAAAACAGTCATGTAGGCGAGCAGCTTCTGACTTTTAGCCGGTGCTAAGCATTGCTAAGCGTGGGTCCTATCAGCTGTTACTAATTAACGTTGATTCTGTGAGTAACGTGATTACAGGCCAGAATTAAACTTGTCCAGTACTGGTGTCTGGTCACAGTACTCTCTGCAAGCTGGTGTCTGTGTTCAGCTAAAGATCTTTTGTGAGGGAAGAACCTCACATGAGTGACACTGCCCAGTTAAACTTAAATTTCTTTGGCGATATCAATAATAAACGTATTTGGAATCAGGATCTTCAGTATTTGGATCACGTAGCTTGTTAAAAATTAAGTTGTGTTAGATTAAGTGGGCTACAGTTGTTTATTCAATGTGTCAGATACATATTTAATCAACATTTAGCTAAATATAAGTATCGGTTCAAACTCTGTATGGGCAGATATTCAATATTAAAGGACTTGGATCTGGATCGAGCCATAAAGCTTAGCACTCCGTGTGTAAAAGACTCCATAGTTGTAAATCATTTTTTGGCTCTTTTTACTTATTTTGGAAGCTAAGCGTTGGTAATACTCGTGAAAAGTGACTTTAATGTGATTGTTGGTATATTACAGCATCCCTCTGGCTCCTCCTCCCTTCTTAACACATATCCCACTTTAGTCCTTTTAGTTTTATTGGCTGCTCTAAAGAGCTCTGTGAATGGATCTGTCAAAGCGGACAAGTTCAGTTCGATCTGAAGAGGCGCTTTGACTGCGATGTGCTCCCATAGAGCAGCC
>JAJHUR010113320.1:1055-11105 GCA_027495735.1 Lutjanus campechanus | reverse complement strand
AAACAACAAAAATGATAAAGTTTGGTTGTCCCAGTGGAATTAATATTATACTAGTGTGTCATCTCACTTCCTAAACACTTTCTGCCAAATACCCTTTCCATTTTCATCTGTCTTAGCAAAGCATCAATAAACTGGGGGTTATGGATATAACCAATGTTCCCTGAGGGAGGGAAACGAGGTACAACACATAAGTATGGGGATTGCGTCCTTGCGAGACCAACCTGAAGAAACCTCATCAACACGCCTGTCACGGCCAATGAGACTGAAGCTGGCAGGGGAAGCCCTGCCTTCCCTTTGGAGAATAAAACGCACTGCCCAGTCTCATCACCTCAATCTAAAACTGCACTTCATCGAGAAAAAAGGTGGTGAGGGGCCAACATGTGTTGTACCTCGTTTCCCTCCCTCAGGGAACATTGGTTATTCATAACCCCCCCGTTCCCTTTCAGTCGGTAAACTCAGTACAACACATAAGTATGGGGATCTAGCATCACGCCCCGAGGCACCCTTGCAGCTAGACTGAGAGGTTCCGGCCCTGGCACAGCAGTATCCGCGATGTAGCCACATCACTTCCCTGCCGAGAGCACAGTCTGGGTGACATCTTCTGCTGTCACATCCAGGCAGTAAAATTTCATGAACGTATGAGGAGAGGCCCAGCTCGCGGCAGAGCAGACATCCTCCACTGAAGCTCCTTTAAAGAGAGCCCAAGACGCAGCGATGCATTTGCGTGTCCTTACACGCGTAAGCACGGGAAATCGCCTCCACCACCCAATGAGAAAGGCGTTGTTTGGACAGCGCTTTCCCCTTCTCTGGGTTGGCAAAGCAGACGAACAGCTGATCGGTCCGCTGCATCTCCCGTGTGCGGTTAGTGTATATGCACAGCGCGCGCACAGGACATAGGTTATGCAAGCACTGTTGTTCAGTAGATGGAAACGGGGGCGGTGAGAAGGATGACAGCTCACAAGTCATTGCTTTATATGACAAAGCAGGCACTTTAGGGATGTATGCGGGATTAGGGTGTGTGTGTGTGGGAGTTGTGTGGCGGAGGGTATTAGTTAGCACGGCTAAACAAATACACCGTTAGCACGGCTAAACAGTTAGGCGTAGAGCCAGTTAGCAAGCTAAACTAGCGGCGAAAACAAACCTTGCTAACGACGCCCTGGGTAGGGAGCTAGCTCACCTCCTAGAGGACAGTTAAGTCGTTAGCAAGAGTCAGGTATGCGAAGTGAAGTGCAAGAAGATTGAGGTGATGAGACTGGGCAGTGCGTTTTATTCTCCAAGGGGAAGGCAGGGCTTCCCCTGCCTGCTTCAGTCTCATTGGCCGTGACAGGTGTGTTGATCTCAGGTTGGTCTCACGAGGACGCAATCCCCATACTTATGTGTTGTACTGAGTTTACCGACTGAAAGGGAACTGCCTACAGGTATACCAAAATGCTGCTGCCAAGCTTCTGAGCAAGCTCTCCAAAAGGTCTCATGTAACACCAGTCCAGATGTCTTTACACTGGTTTCCCATCATATTCAGAATCTAGTTTAAGATTCTTATAAACATGCCTTGCACAGTCAGGCACCTGTCTACATTACAGAGTTACTGCAGCCATATATCACCAGCAGGACTCTGAGGTCCTCTGATCAGAGTTTGCTGGTTGATCCTTGCTCCAGGCTCAAGACAAAGGGAGGCTGTGCTTTTGAGGTTGTTGCCTCTTCACTTTGGACCCTCTCTCTCTTTGGCTCTGCAGACACTGTTGACACCTTGAAAAAGCACCTTTTGCTTAATATGTTCTGTTTATTTTGGGTTTTTATGTGGTTACTTAATATCTGTCCATATAAATAAACTTATTCTATTTTACATCTGCTTTACTAAAGTTACTGTTGTAATTATTGTTTGATAATCTTGTTTCATTCTGTCCCTGTTGATGGCAGTTTGAAATGAGGATCAAGTGAGGATTCACTGCTCCATGCCTTTCAAGATAACCAGACTAGCTTGAGGAGTAAATCTTCATCAGATTTCCCTCTTTTTGCTATATTGCTAAAGTAATAAAAACAACACTGTTGCAGAGAAATTCAGCCACTAAAATAGGGATACCTGGACGTTTGAAGTCTTTGAATGTGACATTGACGGGTGGGAAATGAACCACTATCGGGGCCTTAGGATTCTCCTTATCCTCAAAGATGTAGACCTCCCTGTAAGGCTCCTTTTCCAGACTGGCAAAGTCAGCATTGGGAAAGGGGATGTCATGGTCTTTGCAGTAAGCAGCTGTTCTCTGTAGGACCTGACAGATTAAACACGATCATGGAGGTCAATGTAAACTGACTGATAGAATATATGCAACAATCATTCTGTTCCATCCTTCTCCATCAGTTTACCCTGAAGATGTGCACTGGGTCCCATGAGTAACTCAGCGATATGATGACATCCACATCTCTCTCTGGCCGCAGGACAGGCACACAGCCAATATTGATGGCATGACCAGAATCCACCAGGTGCAGGGTGGGATCACTGGGTGTCAGTTTGTTAGGGAAGGCATCTGGATGTGTTTCTGGAAAACAGAGGAAGCAAATAAACCTTCAGCCAGTTGCAAGAATTGTCACACATATTGTCAGTTGTGTTCTGTGTTGAACCTGTCTGTCCTCAGGCAGCTATCATGTGCAGGAATACTGCCATGCCCCCAGAAAGCTATGCAAGGGCCCTGACATACCAAGCAAGTGACCCGTTGAAATTCTACATCTGTGGCAACGTTTTTGCAGTTGGCTCTGCTGGTAGTTGTGCTGGTAGTTGTGCTACAAATTCCACATATTGAGCCAAAGGAAAAACATAACTAGTTTGATTGTGTATTTAGCCGTTAGTGCTGTCAAAATCCTGATCAAAATGGCATTTCTATAGCTAAACCTTCTCTGGAAAGTCACTACTTTGTTTGGGAAGAGAAGCTTGGGTTTTTCATTGAACCCACAGTTAGGAACACTGAGACAACTCCTCTCAGTACCAAAGAAAACGCAGTCCTGTTTACACCATTAAATGTGTCTTGAGTTTTAACCCGTGGCCCAACAGTAGTAACCAACGTGCTGGACAAAGGGACACAGTGATTTTGCACAAAGAGAGAGCTAACGTAATGTATATTTTAAGACTAAATCAAGTAATAATTTGTCACAGACTGTTTTATAAGGTTTATAAAGTTTCTCCTGACTCAACAGCTCACAAAATGTGCCATTTTTAAGAGAGTGTGGGGATTTTCTCCACATGCAACAAAGAAGTAGCCTATATTGGATATTGTTTACTATATTTTTAAAATGAAATATTTACCATCAATAAAATGTTTTCTTCAGTCATATATTTAGTGTAAATGGTATAAACTGTGTTCAGTCTGCTGTCACGTGTTGGCAGGTAGACACACTTCAGACACAGAGCAGCCACCAGTACAGCAATGCCATGACTGACTGTGTTTTTACAAGGTAAGAAACAACTTGATGTGTTGCATTCAATGCCAAATTTACAGGAAAGCACAAATGAGTAAGAATTTGATCCAGATCCATTGTGCAATGTTTATTACGTTTCTACTCACCCAACAACTCTCAAAATTAAGCAATGCTTCCTGTGTATTTACAAGATATTTGTTGAGTATGAGGTACTTCAACGTGGCCTTTTCAGCCACACATTCTGTACACACTGCTAAAAGAATGTGGTCACATGCGGCCCAGACCACCTCCAAACATGGTCTGAGTGATCAGATCTCAATGTGTCCTCAATACATCTTGGGCCCTTATCCTTTTGAGGTAGAACAGGGGTCCAGGGTCAATGCCCCTCATCTACTCATCATGGCTATTCTCCATTTCATCAGCCAAACCCTGCATCCGATTCAGAAGAGCTCTTCTACTAAAATAAGTTTATGGCCAACTCCAAGATTGGATAATGCAATGCATTCTTAATGCATTTTCCATGCCATTTAGTTTCCTGGATTGGCCCATAACATAAAAAAAGATACATGTTCTTTACCAACTACTGGGCAGCAATATACTGCACTTCCAAGAGCAATACACATTAATAATATCTGTCTTAAATACATGAAACACTTTCCCTACCCTGGCAGTCTCCTCTCCTTTAGAAGTAACAATGACAAAGAAATACACCACCATATTAGTTGTTGTGATGGGGCCACTCAGGTGGAGTTCTTGATGATCAGGACATACAAGTAAGAACCAAACTGCTTGTTCATAAGGCAGTTCTTCTTCCCACTTTATGTATGGAGTAGGGAGACAGTATAACAGTATAATCACTGATGCCCAGCAGAGGTGTCCCTCGAAGATCTTTAAAATAAGCAGGAAAGACAAATGCACAAACTTATCCATTTCCTTGAGGAGACAAACATTGACTGTGTTGCTAGCAGCATCACATAACACCAGCTACGATAAATGAGAGAAAGAGGATACCTGATTCAATTCAATCAAAACAGGTCGTCTACTCCAAGCAGATCAGCAGGAGGTCAGAAAAAGAGTTAGAAGCAAAACATCAGGATCAGCACATAAAATTTAAATATCACAACAATTGGATGGACAGGACAGACTTCACACTAAGAAGGCCTTACCACCTCCCACTGCAATAAAGGATTGGCCTCTTTAGCCATGTGAAGACCGAAACGTGGGCCCATGACCACACCTATTGTGCCAGGTACCTGCCACGTAGCTTCAAATGGTGAGAAGTCTTCCACCATATTCAGGTGGTTCTTATCAAGATGGGTCAGTACTTGTCACTGCTCAGGAACCTTAAAACTGGGTATTCCTAAAGTGTGTGTGCTACTTAATTGGACCTTGATGCATTGCAGCTAGAGGCTCAGCATTGTTCAAAAGCTTTTGAATCATGGATGAAATTGTATTGTGCAACCAATATATCAATAAGTTGACTGAGAGCACCTACCTTTCCAGGCAACAAAGTTGCTGTGTTTATTGTAGTTCCAGTGGAGGAAGAGGCCACGCATGAAATTATACATTTCAGCAACGACTGGACGACTTTTGAGGAAATCAGTCACCATGCTGGTGATATCGGTGATTGGATTTATGAGGTATGTGTCCAGAGTTGATGGTTCAGTGTCAGCCTCTGTCAAAAGAACACAAAGAAGGAAATTCTTCAAATTGGGGGGCAATATTCTCTCTCTCCTCTCTCTCTCTCTCTCTCTCTCTCTCTCTCTCTCTCTCTCTCTCTCTCTCACTCTGTCTATCTCTTAAAAAGTGAAAGCCCCCAGGTGGCGTTGTCTGCAACTTTTCTACACCGCTCGCCTTGCCACAATAGTTTAATGTCTGCTTTGCCAAAGTTTTTATATATTTCAAAACCTTCTGACTATTAACCACAGTCTTTTTTGAAAAGGGTACAGAGTTAGGTACCTTCCTTTATTGTAAAGTGCATAGCTTTACATTTGAAAGAAGCCAAAGACCCAGTAATAGTGCACTGTTGGTGTGAATTCTAAAGCTAACTTATGTTGGATAATATTTATTACAAGAGTAGAGGCAGATCCTCAGACTTTTTAAAACTATGGCAATCTCATACAGAATATTTCTTACACTAATATCAGGGACTATGACAACAGTAGGATCTGAGTGCAATAGTTAGTGTTGTTTTGTTTTTGTTTTTTATATTTTGTGGATATAATATATTTAGATACAGACTAGATTGATGATGGCTCAGTCTTATCGTTTGCTGTCCTTTGCTTTAATCATCTAAAATCATGATAGTGATATGATTTTTATATACTACATCATGACATGTACTTCTGCTGTTTAGATTGTTCATAGGCCAGTTTTACTTAGATTGATAAAGTGAGGTATGGTGGGAGCATTATCTGATTTTATTTTTCATTTAATATCGCTCCAAGTATTTTCAACAGCTTCAATGAAATAAACATTACCCATTTTGTCCAGCCATATACCATTATTACTCTTGATCTCCATGTTGCCACGTGTGTTATTTCTTACGATGTGCTTTCCTTGCCTTATTTTATCTGTTTTGTTGTGGGGGACTTGAGATGTGGGGAATGAAAATTATGTGTGTATATTCCTGATGTTGTAGACAAGAAATAAATAAAACTTTTTTTCTTTTTTAAGTCTAGTAGTTGTACCTATGTTGTTGACATCTGGCCCGAGCCAGGGGCTCCAAGAAGGCTGAGACCCAGTAACAGCTGCCCACAGCTGGGTCATGTTGACAGAAAAGGCACTGCTCCATATTCCTGATAAGATTGAAAAGTAAAAATAAAATCATTGGATTACTTTAAATTCATATTGTAGTACTGGCCATTGGCATTGCAACAGAAACAGTGGTCTTACCGAGCAGATAAGGGATGCGCACTTCTGGGAGTTTCTTGATGATATGACCAAGGAAGAAATTACTCCCAAAGTCCTCACTTCGGACAAACGCCCCATACTTCTGGATGCCTACTTCATAGGGGGTGAACTCACACCACTCTGCCAACAATATTTGTTACAGTGTTAAAAGAACAAATTCAATCATTCTTTCACAATTTTTATTTTCAAGTCTTTAGGTGTTTAAGGGGTGTGTATGTGTCCCGAATCTTTAATTCAACCTGCACCTGTTGAATATTCCCACATCCCAATAATTGGAATTGCTTTAGTATTCATTTCAGTTGCAAAATTAGTGACTTATTTCATATAGCAACAACATAGCATTCATAGGTTTCACTTCAGTTCCATGTGATCAAACCTGCAGTTCATATAGTTCATCTCTCAACATTTTCTTTAGATATTCTGTATCGTTGGGTTTCAGTCACCTTGCACAAAATATGTTCAGGAATACATGGTCATTTTCAACTATTACGGTGATTAAAATACAAATAAAAATTTCTTCCAGGATATTTACCAGCTTCAGACTCACAGCCCTCCAATCCATCCTTCATATTGACAGCAGTGTAAATGGGTAAAGGGTTTTGGCCTTCATTCACTGCTCTCTGCTGGTCAGACAGGGTACTGGTGACTTTCTGTAATATAATAAATGTTATTTGAAAAAAAAAATGTCTTTGCACCCTAGTTTTAAGCTTTTTATGTAATATTTATTTTGACAACAGAAAATGTTGTGCTTACTTTCTCAAATACAAGATGTTCTAAGATCAGGCCCCACATATCAACGAGTGACACAATGTGACCTTCCTTTTCTTTTTCTGCCATTTCTTCTCTGTAGTACTGCAGTTTCCCAGGAGAGAAGGCGCTCAAGACACTCTTGGTCATCTGTTCTTTCGATGCTGAGATGAAACTGTCCATGTCCTGCTCTGACCAGTTAGCTTCCTGATACAGAGTAGACATAGCCCTGTTGACATGGGAATGAACAGTGTTCAAGGGGGTACAATGATCTAAAAACAATTCACATAACCTCACAAACTTATACTTGCTTAGATTATAGAGTGTGGTCTAGACCTACTCTACATGTAAAGTGTCTTGAGACAACTTTGTTGTGAATTGGTGCTATATAAATAAAATTTGATTTGATTTGATTTGGTAATACAGGATAGGGTTTACCCACATTTTCATTTTTGTGGCCCCTACACGACTAAGCAGAGCATACCATCTGAGTGGCAGAGAGCAGTGGCAGTCGCTATTCCCAAACAACAGAACGCCAAGACCATCGAGCAGTTCAGGAGCATCGCTCTACTGAATGTGGAGGGGAAATCTTCTCCGTGATGGCGAGAAGAATGACCATGTGCCTCACGGAGAACAACTACATCGATACCAGCTGCCAGAAAGCCGGGATTCCAGGTTTCCCTGGCTGTGTAGAGCATGCTTCCATGATTTGGGAGCAGATCCAGACCACTAAGAGGGAGAAGAAAGATCTGCACGTCATATGGTTAGACCTAGCCAATGCCTATGGGTCAGTGCCACATCTGCTCATAGCCCACACTCTGGAATTCTTCTACATCCCAGACAACATCAGGATCATGATCATGAACTACTTCCAGGACATGCACATGTGCTTTGCACTGAAGAAGGTCATCACTGGCTGGCAACAACTGGAAGTAGGGATTGCAATGGGATGCTCCATTTCCCCCATACTCTTTGTGACAGCAAGGTCATCCTGATCGGGGCAAGGCAGGTGGTGGGTGGGGTCCGGCTGCTGGCAGGCCAGAGGCTCCCACCCCTGAGGAGCTATATGGATGACATCACCTGCCTGCTACAAACCGCCCCATGCACATCCAGGCTGCTAAAGAGGCTGGATGAGCTGATCACCTGCGCCAGGATGAAGTTCAAGCTGCAGAAGTCAAGGAGCCTCTCATTGCGAAAGGGGGAGAGAAATGACAGAGTCACCTTCACCATCGTGGGGAAGACATCCCCCGCATCGTGGATCAGCCCATCCGAAGCCTGGGAAGACTCTATACATCTGGTCTCTCAGACAAGGATATGGGGAAAACCATCCTTCAGCAGCTGTCAGAAGGCCTGTCCAAAATTGACGACAGCCAGCTACCTGGAAAGTACAAGGTGTGGTGTTATCACTTCACCCTGTATCCAAGGGTGATGTGGCCTCTGAAGCTGTGCGAAGTCACCTCATCAGCCGTAAGCCGAATGGAGGCAAAAGCCAGCTCCTTCATCCGCAAATGGCTCGGCCTGCCACGGTGCTTCTCAGCAGCTGGCCTGTATGGATGGAACTCACTCCAGCTACCCCTGAAATGCCAGAGTAGAGACAGGAAGGAAATGGAGAGCCAAGGAGGAGGTGCAGAAGGTGATGGGAAGACTGCAACATCAAGCAGTTGTGGGCATGGTCCAGACAGGGCGGGCAGGCCTCAGATGGAGCAACCCACCCATCCAATGGTCCAAGGCAAGCAGGAAGGAGAGGAAGGACCTTGTTGCAGAGATCACCAGGATTGAGCAGGAGGAGCTCAGAGTGAAGTCTGTGGCACAGGGGCAGCAGGGGCGGTGGACAACTTGGGAGGGTGTCACGAGCCGAGCAATCAACTGGGCAGAGTTTTGGAAACTGCCACAGGCTCGGCTCAGTTTCCTTATTAGGGCAACGTACAATACCCTTCCGAGCCCTCAAAACCTCCACCAATGCTTGGAACAGAGCAAATCTGTGACCTCTGCGGGACCATCAATGCCTCTCTCCAGCATGTTCTGTCGGGCTGCAAAACAGCACTGACACAAGGGCGGTTCAGATGGCGGCACGACCAAGTGCTCAGGAAGCTGGCAGAGGTCCTGGAGAAAACTCGGCAGGAGGCAAATAACAAGAGTCCACCAGATAGCCAAGACAGGATCCACTTCCTCAGGCAGAGGGAACCTGCAATGCATACCAGCAAGAGAC
This sequence comes from Lutjanus campechanus, assembly GCA_027495735.1. Taxonomy (NCBI): domain Eukaryota; kingdom Metazoa; phylum Chordata; class Actinopteri; order Lutjaniformes; family Lutjanidae; genus Lutjanus; species Lutjanus campechanus. The sequence continues at coordinate 1,828 of JAJHUR010113320.1, read as the reverse complement.
CACCCGCCAAGCTATTAACACCAGGAGTGGTGTGGAAGATGGAAGTGGACCTGGGTAAGCAGCTCCAGTTCCCACAAGAAATCTGCAGCACCACCTTAAGACCAGATGTGGTGCTGTGGTCTGCAGCCGTGAGATCAACAATACTGATCAAGCTGACAGTGCCATGGGAGGAGGGACTGGAAGGTGCCTATGAAAGAAAGAAGGCGAAGTATGCAGACCTGGTCATGGAGTGCAGAGAAAGCAGATGGAGTGTGAGGCTGTACCCGGTGGAGGTGGGAGCCAGAGGCTTCGTGGGCAGATCAACATCACGCCTGCTCAAGGACCTGGGATTACGTGGAGCCACACTGAACAGATCCACCAAAGAGCTCTCGGAGGAACCTGAAAAAGCAAGCCACTGGCTCTGGCTGAAAAGAGACAAGGCTTGGGCTTGTCAGGGAGTAGGGTTGTCACGATACCAGAATTTCAGTAGTCGATACCAATACCTGTGATTTTCCACGATTCTCGATAATAATTCGATACCATGATTAAAAAAAAAACAACAGAACCCATGTACTTTTAAATTCACTAATTTATTGAAAACTGCTTTAAACTGTCAAGTATTTAACACCACTATAAAAACAAGCAATACTGTGCTTATGGGGATCTCTGTGTACATGGAATAGTTTCTGCTTGGTAACTGATATTTGGGGTTGAGTTGCTCAAGCATTTGGCGAAATCCATATTTTTCTACTGTGTAGATGGGGACTTGATCCATGCACAGAAACTCTGCTACT
>JAJHUR010113316.1:0-27893 GCA_027495735.1 Lutjanus campechanus | reverse complement strand
AAGAGACAGGTGTGTGTGTGTGTGTGTGTGTGTGGCGTGTGCATGTGCATGTGCGTGTGTGTTCGTGTCTCGTGTGTGTGCAGGGCGGCAGTGAAGGCATGGACACCAGCAGGCGGCTGGCCTCCTGTCTCAGATCTCTGGCTGATGAGATGGAAAAAGGGATACAGGACATTCGCTCCACTCACATGAAGAGAGACTTCATCATGAACAGACTGCCACCGTACAGCCAGCAGCAGGAGCTGCTGACACCAGGTCAGCTTCACACATCTACACAGGACTGTATACTGTGTGCAAAGTCAGAGATCTTTCTGTGCTATTTTGTGCATATATGCATGTAAGTGTGTTTGTGTGTCACAGCTGGGAAGATTCCTGCCCTGGAGGACACGGTGTGTTTGAGGTTTAAAGAACATATGGTGGTAACAGTGGAGCCCAGCCTGGAGAGAACAGTAAGTCCATTAAGACTTTTATTTAAAGGGACAGTTCACCTCAAAATCAAAAATACACATTTTTGCCTTGGCCAGTAGTGGTGTTTATCCATCTGGATTTTTTTTAGTGTGAGTTGCAGAGTTTTTGAGATCGATCATAGAGATGCCTTCTCTCAGATATAATGGAACTAGTGGCCCTTTTCCATACACAGAGCTGGCCTGGCTCGACTTGGTTTGACTTGGCCTGTCAGCCCAGCACAGCAGGGCTTTGCATTTCCATCACAACAGCACTACCTGCCTGAAGGTAGTTGACTCAGTGCAGCTCAGCGTGATAAAAGTCCTAAAGGAAACACAATCTGTGTGACACGGTTTGACTTGAAACAGCCAAAAATGCCAGTGAAAACACCCCATAAATGGCACTCGGCTTGTGGTGCTGAAACCACCAAAAATACATTTGAAAAATTCAAAATCAGTATCTCTTTCCAAAAATCATGACCTGGTTACTCAAGATATTCCACAGACCTTTTTGTGAGCAGGAGCCACTTTCTTTCTGCTGTAGAATCTCCCAGAACTACTTTAGAATCTACCAGATTTGATTACTGCTACTCTAGAATCTAACGGATCTACTTTTTTTCTGCTTAAAAGAAAGTAGTTCCGGCATGAAACTGCTCACAACAAGGTCTGTGGATTGTCTTGAGTAACTGGGACATGATTTTCGGAAAGAGACACTGGTTTTGAATTTTTCAAATGTAGCCGAGTGCCATTTAGCTACATTATATTGGAGAGAAAGCAGAAAACTCTATGGCCAATATCTCCAAAACGTATAGATGGATAAACAGCACTACAGACCCTTAATGAAGGCCTGTGTCTGTCAGGATGCTGCCTGTGTTTGCCTTGTCACTCAAACACAACTGGTCAGATATCCTGACAGTGACGTGTTCTGTCTGTCTGTCTGTCTGTCTGTGTGTCTGTGTTTTTGTGTGTGTGTTTCAGGATGAAGCCACAGAGCTGGTAGTGTTTGTCTTACACTCCCTGAAGAACCAAAGGGAGAACCACATGATGGGTGAAAGTTGTGATGAAGAGGAGGAACAGGACATGTCCAGGGTAAGCAGCTGACTCACTGACTCCTGCTCACCTTGCTGCTGTGCCTGTAGCACTGAGAGGATGGACTGTTAATTAAAAAGCCATCACCTAGCCACAGTAATGTTTGTGATGTATGTGTCCCCAGTTGTCTAAACCCATGTGTCTTTGTCTCTGCAGGGCCTGCAGTTCCCTCTGTCCCACCTCCAGGCCCTGAAGCAGCTCCAGCAGGTGGAGCAGCTGACTGTGTCCCAGCTCCAGCTGCCCACACAGGAGGACAAACTCAGTCTGGTCCTGGCTTTGTGGAGTGAGAGCCTGCTGCTGGTGCTATAGCATCAAACATCACTGAAGTTGGCTATTAAACCCACATCTGTTGATTTTTATGAATGTCTCTAAATATTGGCTGTTTTCTTGCTCCTCCTGAATAAAGCTGCCACAGGTCCAGGAGTGCAGAGGTCGACTTTTGTTCCCATTTACATTAAATGATATCTTCTATAGCTGCCTCATTTACACTGATACATTCAGAAAGACAGACAAAACATTTCTTTAATGCAGTTTTTTAACACATATTTTTATTGTTATTGAACATAGTAGATCACTTTGTCATAATGAGTTCTAATAGTTCTTTGAACTTCTTCCCTCCGTCCCATCCCCACCCACTGATAAACTCTGAGCCATCAAGCGTAGATGAAAAGGTACACACTCACACTCATACATACATACACTTACAAAGAACACGTAAATCATGGCAGTTTATAGTTTCCAATGATTCCTACAACTCTCAATTTTCTATGATGGATTATGATGCATTTTGGTTCTTTCATAAATTTATTCCAGGTCTTCTAGAAATATGACAAAATCTTCTGGTTCAAAAATATACATACAGTGATGCTAATATTTGGTCAAATGTCTCTTGGTCATTTTCACCTCAGGCTCTTTTGGTAGCCATCTACAAGCTTCTGGCTGATGATTTCAGGTTTTCCTCAAGAATTTGGAGGTAATCCTCCTTCTTCTTCATTATTCCATTTACTTCCTGTAAAGCATCAGTTCTACTGGCAGCAAAACAGCTCTAGAGCATAACTCCACCACCACCATGCCTGATAGTAGGTTTGGTGTTCTTGGGGTTAAAGGTCTCACGTCTCTGCTGCAAACATATTTCTGGTCATTGTAGCTAAATAACTCAATGTTTGTTTCATCTGACCACACAACTTTCCTGCAGAAGGTCTTTTCTTTGTCCAAGTGATCAGCAACAAACTTCAGTCGAGCCTTAAGGTGCCGCTTCTGGAACAAGAGCTTCCTTCTTGCTCAGCAGCTTCTCAGCCTGGTGATGTAAAACACACTTGACTGTGGACACTGACACCTGTGTTCCAGCAGATTTTAATTCACTGCAGTCCTGCTTTTTGGTAACTGGTTGACTTGGTCGACTCAACTGTTTCTCAGCAGCAGGTGAGATCTTGTGTTTTCTTCATGGCAGCGACACAACTGTACCGTGCACGCTGTACTTACAAACAAGTTTTTGCACAGTTGATTTTGGGATCTGTAGCTGCTTTGATGGCTTCAGGTGACTTTCCTGACTTGTTCAAGTCATTGATTCACTTTTTCAGATCTGTGCTGAGCTTTTTAGACTTTCCCTTCGTAGTGTTTGTAGCTGAGTGTAATGAGTGAATCAAATGGACCCTGTTTAAATTAGCTCTGAGAAATCATCTGTAGTCGATCATAATCACTCAGTAGAGGCCGTTGCACAGAGAAAATTTGATAAATAACTTTCTGTGTTACCAAAAATGATAATTCAAGTTGCTGTATGTATATTTGTGACCCAGCAGATTTTGTCATTTTTCTAGAAGACCTGTAATAAACTTATGAAAGAACCAAAATGCATGATTGTTTTTTGTGACAAAGACACACGTGTTTCAACTGACTGACTAACTGAAAACATACAATGCCTGTGTATCAGATAAGTGAAACAAGTCACTGTAGGACAGCAGATCCAAATGACATGCATGTCACTTTATCTAGCAGAAGGAATAACAGGAAATTGCAAATACCTCCTGAAAACATTAACTGTAGTGAAAAAAAGTAATCACTCATAAATAGGTACAAACCAACTTACCTACAGTAGATAATTGGATTGAAATTATGAAACAGATTCATGAGATGGAATGACTGACTTTCCTTCCATCACAAGATGGACAAAATGAATAAGATACTTGTCAGAATAAGGAATGTGGCTTGTGACTCCCCCCATCTTCATGGTTTAAAATGTCTTAAAAATGTCCTTTACCGTCCTCCTGCCATATGCTCTACCAGTCTGGTAGAGTTCTTTACAAATGATGAGGTGATGTACAAAGATGCCCCTGTACATACTCAATAATATTGTCTATTAGATCCAAATTTATGGATAATATAGTGCCTAGCAACTTTTGTTGTTGTACAGCATGTTGCTGCGACTTTTTTGTTGGATTAAGAATGTAAGCTTTTCAATCGCTGTATTAGAAGACAGCTCATTGATCCAAAGGTTTACAGATGAACAATGGACACTCTCATAATAAGACTCTTCACATGTATAAGACAAAGGTTAATTAAATTAGTTTCATGAGTTCTCAGAGCTGATGCTCCTGGACTAATACCAAAGGTACAGTTCTGTGGGCGCAAAGGGATTTCTTTTTTTATTTTTATTTTTTTGTAACTCTGTTTATTGTGGTTTTCAACAAAAATTACAGTACTGTATGATACATTTGGTAATATTGTATGCAGGAATAAGAAGAAAACACACAGGAACATAACAATTAGAGAAAAGAAAAAGGATACCAACAAACAAACAAATAAAAATTAATTTTTTTTAAAAAAAAGACAAAAGCAAGCTCCCTCCCCAAATGAAAATAATAAATGAATAAACAAAATTAATTAATTAATTGATAAATCAGAAAGACACACTTGGGTACATAACTACAAAGATAAATATGGCAGGTTATCAGGTATATACTGTATGAAGAACTGTATGAAGTGAGCATGGATGTTTTTTTTCCTCCTTCTTTATGGAACAGCAGGCAGTTGGACTTCCTCTTTGATATAGTTAAGACTGAGATTCCATACTTTATAGAAATTCTTTGTGGAGCCCCTCAATGAGTATTTTATTTTCTCTAATGTCAGAAAGTGCAATGCAGTAAGTAAAGGAAGGCGGGTGTGCATCTTTCCATTTAAGTCAAATTTGGCGTCTGGCAAGCAGGGTAGCGAAAGCTACACAGTCGGCCTCGGACTTGGAAAGTCTGTGGGGGTCTGTAAAAAATGCCATAAATGGTAATGAATGGACAAGGGTCAATAGTTTTATTCAGGGGTTCTGTGATAGTTTTAAAGATGAGAGACCAAAATTCTTGAAGCTTAGCACAGGACCAGAACATGTGGGCATGAGCAGTGAGAGATAAGTGGCAACAGTTACATGAGGGATTAACACCCGGGAAATATTTAGACTCCACGTTTTGTCCAATGAGCACGATTCAGGATTTTGCACAGTATTATACCCTGCCTGGCACATAGAGAGGATGTATGAACTCGTTTCAGGACAGACTGCCATACTTCCTCTGTGATGGAAAATAGATGGAAATTATACCTCTGAACGATGGAGGCCGCTCTAAAAGTGCATCATCTGGGCTGCATGGAGGTAGGGCAGGAAACTGGGACAGGGTTTTATGAACAAAGTCACGAGCCTGAGGATAACGAATGAAGTTGCTTCTAGGGAGGCTAAATTTAAGGCAAAGTTGTTTAAATGACGAAAACGGCATCAGAATACAAATCCATGAAGGATTTAGTGCCTGTTTCCTGCCAGTCTGTGAATGTCTTATCTAGTAAGGAAGGTTTGAAAAAGTGATTTGAGTGAATGGGGAATTTCAAAGATAAGGACAAACCATCCAAAATGGCATCGCATCTGTGTCCAAATTTTAATGGTTGACTTCACAACTTTATTTCTGGTGCAGTGTGCTGCAGGGCTGACAACTGGGCCATACACGAAGGTTGGCAGAGAAGAGGGTAGGCATGATGAGCATTCAAGAGTATACCATGATGGTGCGTCTGCACCAGGGTCTTCATAAAGCCACAATGGGATGGATGTTAGCTGCCCAGTAATATGCTAAGAAGTCTGGCGCTGCCATTCCCCCATGACATTTTGGATGTTGTAGAATGTTTCTTGCTATCTGGGGAGTTTTACCGTTCCAAATAAAAGAAGAAAGGGTGGAATCAAGTCTGCGAAAAAAAAAAAAATTGGGGTATGAATATTGGGATGGATTGAAATAAGTAAGTGAATTTAGTGAGAATATTAATTTGTATTGAGTTGATGGTAGAGAGTGGTAGAGGCATCCAACGTTTAAGAGTGAGCTCTGTCTGACCTATAAGAGGGACACAGAGGGATTTCTTTGTGGATGATCTTGGAAATTATGTTGAGTCTTCCTCTCCTGTACATGTTTACACTTCCAGATGCAGTGAATTAGGGTCCCTTTTTCTGTTCTACATTTTATACAACTGTGTGGGATATTGGGATTGAATTTATTGAGTTTTTCAGGGGTTATGTATGTTCTCATGAGGCGGTTCTATTGAATATGTTTAAATCTACTATTAATAGACCATGTTTGTTCCTGAGAACATGCCTTTTGCCACTTCTGCTCTGTTATCGATCTGAAAATCCTCTATCCACACCCTTCTTTTAGAATTTGAGGATTTATGAAAAGCCTTTACCAAGTTTCTATATATTATTGAGATCATTCCTTTCGCACAGGAATCTGATTTTACCAGTTTTTCCACTGATACTTAAAGGAGGGTAATGATATTATTAAACACTAGTGCACTAGTACAGTACCTTGCCTTGAAATGTTGAGTTAATGTTCTTTTTTTGTCCACTAAATTTTGATGGTAGCTATGGATACCATATAAAAAAAGAAATATCCTCAGGGAAAAGTGAGAATCTAATAGTTGCTGCTCCACACAGATTTTATTTTCTTTTTTTTGGCCAAAAAAGGTTTGATTGTAAAGGTTGCAGAGCCCTGTGTTAGCTCAAGTCTCTTCACTCTGATGACTCATTACTGTTTCTTACACTTAAAAAGACAAAAGAGATCATCACTGACTTCAGGAATAACTAGACTGATCACTGCCCACTTCTCAACGATGGTTCCACATACAGATTGTTCATAACAAACACATTTCTGGTCAGCAACACCTCCAATTTCAACACCTGACAACAATCATTTAGATCTGCAAACTAGTATTATGACTGATGTTGATTTTGATCATCATTTAATGTAAAATTTGGATTAGGATCTATTGTTTTATTGCAGATATATGAATACACCTCAAATATTGAGGTTCAGAAACTGTTTATTGAGTCACATGATCAAAACATATGGGCCATAGTCAGTGGTGACTGATGGCCTCTAGGACAACTGTCGACTGAAACTGAAAACATTTTTGACAAGTTAGCCTTTGTAAAGTAGAGTCAATGAAAAACTTCAAACTGTTGCAAACAGTTGCAGATGCAAACGGATGATGAGTGAAAGCCGTTTATATCGAGACCCCAGATGGTGTCGGGGTCATCTCATGGTCCTGTTCCCTCATCTTTTGTCTCAGTCAGTGCTGGAGGATTGATGTGTTGAATCATGTCATATAGTTTTGAACTGCAGCCTTCAAGGTTTGAGTCAGGCTTTAAACAATCCTCTTGAGAAGTGGTTCCCAACCTTTCTTCCCAGGAGCCCTCCAGACTTCACTCTATGAAAAGCTGAGCCCACACAGCCACGTACATGTGGCAGAAGAATAAGTGATTATTTCCAGGCTTTAACATTCAGTTATAATTGCTTCCATTTATTCAACATTACAGCTCAGCTGAGGGGAACACCATTTATGTTTGTATCCCATGCTGACACAAGCAAAAGCCTCTCATCCACTAGCAGATTCACACTTTCCTCTGCAAGGTGATATGGTCGGTATAGTTCATGAGCTCTGGAAAGAAACATCTAATGAGTTTGTCAAATTTATTTTGGCATCTGAGCACCATCTAGTGAAATTATATTAGAGAGAAGGCAGAAATCTCAACATCTGATCTCCAAAACAATCTAGATGGATCAACAAGAGGAAAAATATCTATTTTTCATTTGGGAGTGAACTGTCCCTTTAATATTGTGTAACAGACAGGCAACAAGGTCAAAAGGAAGTGGTATCAACATTTATTATGGGGTGACACACAACACAATAACATGAACACATGCTTAAAATGCCATGCTGCATCGGTTTTCCAAAGGCCAGTGTTACATGTGAAGCCACAAGACAAATCCACAATATCATTTTAATAGAGGTTATAGATTACTTCCATGATAGACAACAGATGGACAGTTAGATGAGGATGAGAGTTAAGGCGTAGGTCTATAGAGTTTGGTCTTTAATTACATTCTCCTCTAAAATGCCACTTGGGAGTATCACAAAGTTGCCTCTGTTCTGATTAGTCAAAGCAAATCAAACAATGGTAGTTTCTGGCACAAAATCACGGCCAAATCATGAGTGACGATACTTTAAGAGGTCCAGATTCCAAAGGAAAAGCTGTAAAATGCTACATTTGTATTTATCATTTAACTAGATATAATCTGTTCCCTTGTACATTTGCAGTGCAGTAAAGTACATAAAACAGAACAAGTAGAAAGAGGAAAGCTTACAGCTGGACACCATATATCTCTAACATACACATATTCTACAAGTTAGTCTAAATTCATTATACAATGTCCCATCAGTACTTGTGATTACGTAACAGTCAACAAAGTGTACAGTAAAGTACAGATGACCTCCTAATTATTTAACAAAGGCACTGTGTACAGAGACCAAGCCGACTTTTCTAAACAACACGACCATTTTAACCAATTTATTTAGACACTTTTACCTTTGCACAGCGTGGAAACCACCACTCACAAGATGATAATCCTGGTCAGAATGTAAAGAAAATAACCAGACGTTTCTGACATGTTCAATTTTTCACCATGTTCATAAACTAAAATGGGTGGGTTATTTTTGTGTTTTTCAAGTCCAACGACTGCCAGGGACCTTTCAGTCAGGTGGACAAAAGGTTCCACGTTGATATGTGAGTGAAGACAAAAACTGTCAATCATTTACTGTGCAGCCAACTTCAACATGACATGTTGGAGGGCTGTGCCAGGCTGCAGAGTGGGATGACGTATGCATGATCAGGTGATCCTTGTCAGGTTTCAAAGACTGATACCAGATACTTGTTAAAAATACTGGCCATATCAAATGATGTAAAAGAATATTATCAACAGGTTAACAATATGATTGTATTTGCAGCAAGCCAAGCAGTGTCTCCGCCAACATGTACAGAAATGAAACATTAGAACTTGGAGGGAACTGTACCATTCATGACAAAGATAAAAACAAGATGAAATTTGCTCAGACCGTAAAAAGCCACAAGCCTCATGTTTATTCACAGACAAAAAAAGAAAATGATGCAACTGTGATGACTTCAGAACGGTCAGTCGCAAAATAAAACAAAAGATCACAGATTCTATAAAGTGGTTCATGATCATTCACAATGTGATTTTAAAAAGGGCAGCCCAGCCTGACTGTGGGCACAGAAAACAGTTTGGATAATGTGGCAGAACAACAGACATGAAAGATATGATATGAAGATTAAATTTAGCTCTGACAGCCACAGAAAGCTTATTTAGTTTGAATTCTAATGGGATGAAACTTCCAACTTATTGCACACTGTCCTCACACCACAAGTGATGATGTAACACTGAACCACTGCTGTGGACTCTGACTCTGAAAGATGGTCACAGACTACAGTAATTAGTCTGACATGTTCAGAAAACAACAAGAAAACTTGTTGCAACAGGAAAAGGAAAACTGATCCGACTGCTCAACTTTGACATTTACCCAACTGAGGACCGACCACGCAGAAACACCACGTACGCTGGTGTTAACGACCTCATCTCGTGCTTATCTTCCAACTTCATAAGTCATGGACCGACCGACTGACTGACTAACATTAACTTCCTGCTTCTTCATCACAGACTGAGTGTGGTCAGATATGCAACAGATCAGATATGAGGTTACAAAATGTGTACAAAGTAGGCAAAAGTGAACATTATCACATCTGAGTAGTAGGACTAACAGTTCTTCTAAAGGAGAAGAAACAGAGAGAAGTGACAAAATGAATTAAAGCTCAGACCCTGAACGTCTACCACGTGCAACAAGATTAATAAAGAAATATTCTGTGAGCCTGGCAGGCGTCCAGAAGGTCTCTAAAGGCGGATCTTTTCTAAGTATGGCTTTGTGTTATGCTCAGAATTTATATCTGCTTATGTGCCCGAACACACGACAAAGTGAAGAGTAAACTCTACTGTTAGTATAAGCAGATGCTATGAGAACAGGGAACACTTTATAAACGTCATCCATCTATAACTGTGATATACATACTCTGACATAAAGCCTGCTGAAGCCAAACCACTATCCTATGGTTTGGGCACTTGAGTGGTGAACAGGCACTGCACATCAGAACTGAGAAGACATGCAACATGATGATATACCGCGAGGTAACAATTATCATACAAGAGATTCACTCATATTTTAATATCCTGTAAATTTTACAATCACAGTGGGTGAAGACCTGGTGAGCCTTAAGCAGAACAGGGATTTGGTAGTCCGTCAAGTTCTCTGAGTTAGAGGTAAATAGAGCTGTACCGAAACTTCTTCACAACATTGACACAAGAATTCTAAATAGACATTTAAATGCTGCTTCCTATTCTTACTATGAGGAAATCTGCCTCCAATAAGGCTACACTAATATTATTACTATTATAATATTTGTAGAAATTTATTCTAGTGGAGGCTGCACAGGATTGTTCCGATAACTCCAGAGTGTTAGTAAAGTCCAAAAGTCTAAATGTATTTTTAAAAAGATGGATGCAATCATGTCCAAAATGTTTTTTATCAACAAAATCTTCTTCTTCAATCCATATCTGTTGGTGTTCAACCTTTTCAAAAAGATTTTCATGGCAGCTGTTCTCTCTGCTTGTGTACAAAGGGAGACACACACCTGAATTAACAGGGAAGTCTAACAGCAGACTAACAGAACCAGATAGTGCCGTTCATTAAAGGACTTGATTTAATAAAAATAAACTAACTCATTTAATGATGAATCACTTTACTCAAATTAAGTAAAACTGTTCAAGAACTGTCATTTTTTTTAGGGTAATGATGTCATAAAATATGACACCAGACATTCAAAGCTTCATTCAAAATTTCAATAGAAGCTTTTAGTGTAAAAACAGAAAAGACATTCGGTACAGCCCTAGAGGTAAGTCTGACTAGTCTAAACAAAAACAGTTTTTGAAAAGCAAAGAGGAAATAAAAGCTGCCTGTTCCAAACTGTATGTCAGTCTACTGAGCTCTACTTCACTATCTGAGTATTTAGACGACGACTGATTGATGAAGAGGCCGGAGCGGGGACACTTGGCTCTGCTCCCAAGGTGGATAAATGTCATAACACGTGGCAGGGAAGTGGTGCCCTCCAAACAGCTCAATATTTGTCCAGCACCTGTTACTGAATACTGTGCTGTTTGGAATAAGTTTGACAATACCACATTTAAAGTTGGCCAACTCTGACTTTTGTCTCTCAAAAATACCCAACTCTGCTTTGGAGGACCTGTAGGACTGAACTGGACTGCAGCATATAATCCTGGTTAACTAGTGCAGTGTGAGAAGAATCAATGTGTCTGAAACAAAACCTAAAAACAACATGAGATACTGTATATACAGTCTGGTCCTGTAGAGGTAAGGCCCCAGATTTATTTCCTTTAGAAAATTAAAAACCTCTTAAAAATATATATATATAAAAAAAAAACCTCTTGGTTGGCGTCAAGTGTTTCTGGTCAAAGGCAGTTGCATAAGGGGGGTTAGAGGCTGAGAAAACTATTGTCATGCTTGAGGCAGATAAATGTCGGAGGATTCAGAGTAACCAGTCCGTGGCTTGATTCATCAAATGGCTGTTTGGCACTGTGGACCCACCATCTTCTGGAGCAGAGGCATCTGTGGGGTCAGAGGACAGAAGGATTAGCTGGTTTTTAACAGAGAGTGATAAACATCACCGAGCTCACAGGCCTGTCCCACATTCAAAAAATAGAGCTAGATATTACATTTCTCACGTTTTACTCTTTACAGTGAAATATGAAACTAGAGGAGATGTTTTCTGAAAAAAAATACTTAGCATGGATGCTCATATGTTTTCTGTTGTTTTTATGGTGACATTAAACTAAACAGCACCCCCTGATGGCCAATCATGGCTAACAGGAGCTGATGAGAGGCTGATGGCATTTTGGGAGAATAATAAAGTTCTGGCCAATTGTTTTGAATTATGACCATTCATCAGGAAGGTATGGGCACTTTTTTGACATTGCACGTTTTTCTCTCTCCTTTAATGTGCTATGTAGGTTTGTGTGCATGTAACAGGTCTGCAAAGTCACAAAGAACAAAGTCCATGTCAAAGAGAGTTACACACTCCTAAAGAAAACACTGCTCCTGAACTGCCCCGAGTGTCTGGTTCATCTTTGTTCCATTACTTGGTGACATCACTATGTAACACATTTGCATAATGCACAGATAGTTTTTGTGTCCTTGAGGAGACGTGAGATCAGAGTGTTTCAGATAGAAGGAGAATAGTGCTGCTGCAGCTATGAGCAGTATGAGAAAAATAATGTGTGAGATTTCATTGTTGTTTCGTTCGATGAGTCTGACGCTGCTGTTTTGTAAAGTTGTGACTCCAGCAGCCTCCAACTCAAGCTAACGTTAGCTGTGCATTAGCATGAAGTTTCATTACCATCGATTAGCTATTAACCACACTGACAGTGAATATTCATTCATCATGTGCCTCACATGTCAGTGTGAAAGCCATGGTATTAATATGATTGTTTCTTGTACAGCTAATTTAAATGACAAAATTTATATTTATTGTCACCAAAAAGAATTAACACTGCTGCCAAAATTCTTTCCTTTCCAGAAGGGGTGTTGAACCAGAGATTGTGATGGATTTGAATGTTTGAATGTGAATGTTTATTTTAAACAGCAGCTTCTCTGCATTTTCCTGTCTCTCTCTGTTGTAATGTGAAAGCATAGTCTTTCCCCCACAAGGCGGCACGACCTTCTCAACTGGTGATTGATGATGTAATGCCAGTCTGATGTAAATACAAGTATCATGTTTTTGTAACGCAAACTGTTTCATTCCACTGAAAATGCCATTTCTGGCAAATCTAACCGTATCATGGATCAACAGCAGGATTATGAGGCTGCTTTGTGTTTTGTCTTTTGTTGAAGTTCAAACACCCTGAAGGTAACATAGTAAAAGCTAAAAGTAAGAACAAGAGGGTTCTTGTGAAATATACAGTTGGTACTCTTGTGGAGAACAGCGACACACTCACCTTCGTCAGATCCACTCCAGTCAGGGCGTTGACAGACACGGGGAGTTCAGCTAATAGACGGTTGACTTCTCCAGTCACACGGCTGCCTTCTCCACTCAGGATGACGATCTCATTGGTCCTGGACAGCGGTGCAGCCACCTTTCCAGCAATCTGATGAAACACAGAGAACATCTGTGTGTTACTTCACTGACAAAACACTCCAAATGGTACCAAATTCATCTGTGTGTGACAGCTCTGAACAGTGTGTATGCTAATGCTTCAACAAGCACCATGCTGAGGAACTGCAGGTGTAGAGTGTTACCCTAAATGTGAGAAAATGACTACTTGCAGCATCTGTAAGGCAGGAGGATCAGTTCATTTTGAATGACACACATGTAAACCTGCCAGGTGTGTTGAAATGTAATATAAAACATGAGGAAATGCACTCTAGTTTATTAAGGAGATCTAATGTATATTTTAATGTAGTCAATCTACTACCAACATTTATTCAGTCTTATTCTTCTGATGTGTTTGTTGTTATTTCACTTCAAACATGAAAACATTAAACTCAATTAGGAAGCGTGAGCCATTACTTTACTTATTCATACCTTTCATACGTTCTGAAATATTCCAGATTTTCCAGGAAATTAAAATGGATGGACAGAATGTTAAACACTGACACATTTCACACTTTCTCAAGCTTTTTCAACTCTACACTTCTACTTTCAGCCAGATGCTGGTGAGATGAGGCTAAAAATATATACCAACTTCAGAATACGAAAAAATATTTAATGTTTTAATAATGGCAACGGCGCCTTGGTTAGTTTTTACAATATGCGTGTAGTTGTTAGCATTCACATGGAAAAAGCTGTTTAAAGAGGACACAGAGATGACTTTGGTGCCACCCCTCTAGTGGTGAAGATGTTGGATAAACAAACCAAACTCCCCACATGTTGTGGATTTCTTTAGAACCACTGGTGTATGCATGTAGACAACAGACCTTGGGCAGAGCCTCGAGGACCAAAGCTGTCTTAGCAGCATCGCCGTACTGCTGGTAGGCTTCAGCTTTCAGCCTCATCTTCTCAGCCTCTGCCTTTCCCACCGCTTCAATGGAGGCAGCTTCTGCCTCGCCGATAAAGCGGATCTTCTCTGCCTCTGCTTGTGCTGTCAGCACCTTCTTTGTCCTGGGGAAGGGTTCGAGAAGCAACAAAAAAACTGTTTACTGTTCACTTTCATTAGCAGTCAATCATGTGCTGTAGTGCCATTTGTGTAATGTGACAAAGTCATCAGTCTCATATCAATTAGTGCTGCAACTAATGATTGTTTTTACTGTTGATGAATCTGTTGTTTATTTTCTCAATTAATCAATTAGTTGTTTGGTCTGTAAAATGTCAGAAAATTTTATATTTATTATCAGAACAGTCGATGATTAATGTAATAGCTGACAATTAAATTAGTCGAGTAATTGTTGCAACTGTTGGTGTCAATTAATTGACCATAAAAACCATATATATGTTCATTTTTGTGGTTTTCAGGATGACTGAGTGGAAGGAAGTGATAAACTGGCTGACACTTTGTTTTCTGGGACTCATTTTGCATGATGGTATGTCATTTAGTCCAAACAGAGTCTCTAGATGAGCAAACACACTGAATTGTGGTTCAAGGTGTGTACCTTTATCCAACATTGGTTGCTGCTGCATAGTTTCTCATGTTTCCAGAATTTTGGTTCAATAAATGGAAAGAAGCTGAAGTAAGAGCACTTGAATTAAGAATTGTTTGGACTGGAAACAAGTGAAATTTTCCCCCATCATGAGCACGTTTGGAGCCTTTAAGACTTAAATGATGATGCACTGTGCACTGAAAGGTGATCTATGTGGGACCTACTCACTTCTGTCCCTCAGCCAGCTGCTGCATCTTGTATGCTTCAGCCTCAGCGGGCCTCTTCACGGTGGCAATAAGCTCCTTGTCAGTACGCTCGATCTCCTTCTCCTCAATAGTGATCTGTTTCTTCCTCTGCACCACCTCGATTTCAATCTCCTCCAGACGGATCTTCTGCTGCTCTTTGGCCGCCTGAAGCTCATACGCCAGCTGGGCCTCTGCTTTCTAGAGAGAGGAGGAGTTTTATTCGTACTTAACGCTCATGTTTGCTTGCTGACAATATCTTAAGTCAAAGTTATATGACTCCATACCTTTGTGTTCACTTCCTGATTAAAGGAAGCTTTCTGCATTTCCAGCTCACGTTTGGAGTCAGCCATTTTCGTGTCAGCTAAGAATTTAACATCCATCATTTCTTTCTTACACTCAGCTTCCTGTAAAAGACAGCATTCAAAAAACAATGACAAGGAGATGGATTAGGAGCAGTTCGTGATAGCTGTTAGCTATGGGTGAACAGATATTGTTTAATTTCTCATTTGTCGTTTTAATTTTCTCTTACCCTGATGCCAGCGTCTCTCTCCGCCTCTGCTACTCCGATGTCTGCATCCCTCTGTACTGCAGCTGTCTGAGTTTTACCCAGTGAGCTCAGGTACTCCACTTTATCATACACATCCTGTCAGGAGGAAAAATAAATATGGAGGCACAGTATGGTAAGAAATAAAAGTAGCCTAATTTGAATTAGAAACAAGGAAATGGATGTTGAAGAGATAAATGAAGGATGAAGTGAACTTGACATCTCCATGTCTCACACCTTGATGGTGAAGCTGAGGATCTCGATGCCCATGCGGCCGACATCAGGTGCAGCCACCTCTCGCACCAGGGTGGCAAATTTGTCTCTGTCTTGGTAAATCTGCTCAACAGTCAGGGTGCCTGAAAGGATGGAAACAGTGGTTAGTGTCTTCCCATTCAAATCGTCACGTCCAGTCATCATTTAACTAAAACTGAGCACACATGGGCAACTTGAAGAAAGAGCTAGATGCATTGATTCCAATCTTCTTGGCCAATTCCAACTTTTTTTAACGTGCTGATACCGATTTTGGCCGATTCCGATTTTCAGTTTAAGAACTATATTTGACAGCATTCAGAAACATTTTTGCAACTTTTCTTGTAGTTTGGATGTTCATGATAAAACACTGACCATTAAATAATCATTAAATACTATTTCACATTTCTCCAAAAGTCCTCCAGGTTACAACCAGGCCTTATTATATTAAGATTATGTACTAGAGGGAACATGATCTCATGGACTCTCGCAGGATTTCACGGGATGCAATTTCATGTGATCTCATGTGGAGGCAGATGTAAACAAACTGGAGACTGAGGCGGTGCAACAGTTTGTTGTGGTAAAACTTTGCAGTGAGAAAAACAGAATGAAAAGTTAAACGAGTCTGAACGAGAAAATGTTTGAGAGGACACATCAACAGGTTGTTTATTCTTCAGCTAGAACAGGAGGTGAGAATTTAACTCTCTCTCTGTGAACAGCAGTCTGCTGCAGGCTAACATTAGCATGAAGAGCTAGAAAATTTACGGCTGTTATGCAAAATCGTCAGTTGCTGCATCTCCTTGTAGACTGTCTGTCTTCTCCTCACTAACACCGACTTCATGCAAGCATGTGTCTGAGTGTGCGGCTGCTTTTCTGGGTTTTACATTAGGTCAGTGTGTGCTGCATGCATGATGTGAACATCTAGCAGAACATGAGTGTGAATATGACCGGCACAGAATTGGATATGTGACACTGATGCTGAATATTGGCTAATTCCTGTCTCTGGCTGGTCGATTGATGCATCCCTAGAAAGAGCACAATGGCCAGATTATCTGTGACACTGTCAGATATATACATCCTCATTGTTTCGCTCTACTATAAACTGTTATAACACACTAGTGATTCAAGCAAGACTTGATGTTTTAAACATTATCTCTTCTGACGCAGAGGAAGTTTGTAAATGACAAGAATTTAATTGAAGAAACAGAAGCAGCACAGGCCATTTTGTTCAATATAATGGATGTCTTCCATGCTCGCTGTCATAAAATTGATGTTTCCTTATTCTTTTTTGCTACATGAATCAGTCAGATTATTTTGTTGTTGTGCAGGTGGATATCTACTCTACAGTATTACACACCTGTAAGTACATGATGTGCTCAAGTCAACCACATTGGACCAGCCAGGAAATAAAACTGGGGCAACTGAGTAAGAAACTAATCAACATTTCAACATAGAAACCACAAGAATAATCATTACAGCCATTTACAAGAAGTGTTCATCCTGTGATCCTGTCATTCACTTGAGGCTTATCTCGCTGCATGTTTTGACATAAGGTAAAAAAGATTTGGTGGGGCCATCTTTATCTGCACTTCCCTTTATACCCGCCAATCTCTACTTTCCAAGGATATAAGCAAAGATTTTTAAAAACAGATGGACTGGGCACATTTGTTGGGGAAAAAACAAATACAGTTTTCAGAGACTACCCACCAAGAATGGCACGCAGGTGACCCTCAAGGGTCTGCAGGATGACACTCTTGATCTCCATGACTGACTTCCCCAGGAACTGTTCACAGGCATAACCCAGCAGTTCATTATCTGTCATCACCTTCACCTGGTGCCAAAGTGAACAAAGATCGTCAGCTGAACACACAAACACAGGCACAAATACAAATAGAGGCACACATGGGTGTGGTACACATGAAAAACAAGACAGATACTGGCCATTCAACAGTCATTTTCTAGCTTATCAGTTACCACACATTTCACTTTTAATTTATCAGTAAATTATAGAAAACAGCTGAAATTACAAAAGAACATTTAGGAAAGCAACACACAAATTCAATTAGGCTAAAGAAAAACTTATTTAGTCTGCAATGCATTAGTGACATGGTTCATAAAAGCTGGACTGTCTGGAAATGCAAACTTATTGTTATTGATTTGGCACTGTGGCTTCAATTCTTAAATGTAATCTTGTATACAGTCACCTTGATTGATTAAACAAGGGTTTAGAAAATACTGGCCAACACTGACATGGAACAAAAGCTATGTATATGGAAGAATAATTAATAATTAATTACCAGTTCATGTTCAAGTTTGTTTCTCAAAAAAACTAAATTCCATGTGCAAAATTCAATACACCACACTAGCTATGCATGTTCAGATGATCATTTTAGGATAACCTTTGAATATAAATTAATACAATTCATATTAATTTATCATATAAATCATCATAACATAGGGACTGTAGTCACAGTGTGTGTGTGTGTGTGTGTGTGTGTGTGTGTGTGCCTGGTTCAGTGCAGAAGGCTGCAGCCTTGTATCTAATCTGTGGTCTCTGAACTGTTAGTAGATGCTTTACATCTGCTCTCAATATCAGAAGATGCAGACACAAATTTGACTTCAAATTTTCTTTTGGGCTTATGATGACGAGGAAAACATGTACTTGTAAAGAAAACGGTGCTCTAACACTTGTTCTACTTTCAAGAGATGATTACATTCAAGAACATCCCAACATCTTAGCTAGATTCAACCATCTACTGTATCTTCCTGTTAACATGGTCTAAAGTAATGGACAGTATCATTTAGTATTTGAGGGAATCCAATGAGGGAAAAAATCATTAGTGCAATCATTCACAATAAACAAAGGGAAAATTTATAACAATGACCAGTTTACAAGATAAACACAAGGGCAACCACTGACAGTAAGAAAGGTCACTTATACAGTCAAAAAAAAAAGTGTAATAGGGAAATTTTTGGGTGGTGATGTACTCCACTGGAGCTGTGAAGAAAGAGAAAGTGAGCTGGGTCCTTAGGCGAGAGGTCTGCACATGGTTTGTTTTGCAACATGCACTCATGACAGGAATGAGGGCAACACAAAGTCAGGGAGGACGGACGTCATTCCAAGAAAACACATGTCTGAAAACAGAAAGGGCTGCAGGCCAGCCACACAACCACACACAGGCCAGCTCAGACAGACAGCAGGGGGAGCCGTGCCGTGGCTGAGACTGGAATAAAGACTTGGTTGTGATGGTGATCTCTTGCTCTTAACCCTTGACCACCTACCCCAGCCCCATCAATGACACCACCCTTCCCCCGCCTCCTCCAAACCTGCAGCTCCTTCAAGATACAGGAAGTACAAGAAATGGTGTCCAAACTTTTACTGACAACTGTTTCCTCAGCTTATGTTGCTCCTCGAAAGCCAGAAAATACTTCTTAGAAATGGTGATAGATTTGTCAGGTCAAAAAACAAAAATACTCCCAGTGAAAGTCACGTGGCAAAATGGAATGAGAGAGTGTGATTAATATCCAATTGGCAGAAAAAAGTTAAAACAATATCTTAGATTAACATTCTGCTTTGGTTTGCTGGGTGCCTCCCCCTGATGCTATGCACATGTGTCACTTTAATTTAAGAAGGACACACAACTCCTGTTGCCATGAGACGCAGGCTTTACAATGGCTTTGGTTTAGGCTGGACCAATTAAACAGTGGCATGATAAGCCTCTCTGTTAAGTGAACTGTGTGAGAGTGAGGGGCTGTTCAGCTCCAGACAGTGGGCTCATTGTCAGCATGCATGTAGGAAAACACAGAGGAGAGGAACATTGGCATGACTGTGGTTTAAATACAGAACTGATAATGAGGTACCGTCTCTCACACACACAAAAAAACATACTGGCATGCAGACAAAAACAGGGAAATAAATAAGAGCACAGAACTGCAGATAATAGTGGTATATTGTATTACAAGCTCTTAAGGAGAAAATCCACCAAAAAAAAAAAGAGTGCAGAATTTGTTCAACACTTCATTTTCCTCAAGCCATGGCATGACTGTTGTTTGCACAGAGTTTCCAGGGTCAGGGGACAGCTCGGGATTCAGTTTGCTGCTCAGAACTTAAACTGGATTTACAACTGACACAAGGAGTTAACAACAGTCCTGCTGTAGATTCTTACAGCATAGGTTTGGATTTGTACTTCAGAGACTTTACAACACTAGACAGACGCATTGTTGATGATCAGGCTGGATTCATACTTTGATTAAACTCAGAAAACCTTTGCTTTATCTGTTTTCCTTGTTTCATTCACTGTGACAGAGCAGAGTACGACCGATATTGGTCTGATATAGGCCTATAACAGATATATCGGTATCGTGTATGTGTTAACTGATACGCACCTTTGTTAAAACTTGTGTACAGAACATATAATGCAGAAAATGATGCTTGTGGTGATTTGGCTTTAGCACAAGGTGGACCATTTATGAGGACAAGAGGAGCCCCCCTGGCAGAAGTAAATGCTGAGAAGCTACTTCTTGTTTTACAACCTGTCCGTAACTGAATGACACTATTAACATTTACTGATACTGAACAATACTGATGTTTATTTAGCTATATTTTTAATTTATTCTTTATTTTCTCAGTGTTCCTTTCTACAATTGATTGACAGTGTATATGATGAATTATTTAGCATTATAAATAAAAAATAGATATTTTTTAATAGTAATTTGTTTAAGAAAAATATCTTTGCGAAACTGCTGCACAATTCACATAGAAAATGTATTTTTATTCAGGTCCCTGAATGTTCTCATTCGTCCAGGTCATTGTAAGCCAAAGCAAGATTAAATCGAAAGCAACTGGACTTGTTCAAAAAGCCTTTTTTTCTGAAGACGTTTCGCCTCTTATCCAAGAAGCTTCATCAGTTCATGCCTGTCAGACTAGTCAGAGCTAGTCTAACCAAATTTATTCAGGCTCAGAAATTCACTACATCATCCACCATATCAGCAATCTGAATTTTTCCCCTCTTAAATCAGTATTTGTCGGGCTCTAATAGACAGCTACAACTGCCTGAAGCAGAAGTTTAGCAGTGGAGGCAGCTTGGCTTGATGAGAGTCACTGTAAAACAGCAGATTACTGAGCTTTTCTTTAACTTGAAGTTGTGTTCACTGCACAACACTCATCAGAAAGAAGCATCAGAAACTTGCAGCAGAAAACATGAACAACACAAGCTGACCAATCACAGTTCTTACTGCCTCCACAATGTATAGTTTGGCCTCCTTGCTTGGTTACTATAATTTGCATTAGTCTGGTTTTAGCAGCAGAAATATAAACTGACTGCAGCTTGTGTAGTTTGCTGTCAGCCGAGAGAAGCCACATTACTACAATCCTTGCTGCATTGAACTGACCAGCTGGCAGTTTGAGATAACTGAGTGTTTGCTGCTGTTCTTTCAAACTTTGCATGTGGGGACCAAAATGAACTTTTCTTCATGCTTTTCTGCCACTGGCTGGTAGACTGAACTAATTTACCAGCCAAAAATCCTTTTCAACTGGCAATAAAACTGCAGCTTCAAATGTGACAATTTGCTGCTTTTCCTTTTTATTACTTAAATAATGGTATTTTATTTTTCATTGTATTTAGGTTTGGACTGCTGGCTGAACAAAACAAGCATTGTGAAGGTGTCTCTTTGAGCTCTGTGGTGGCATTTCTCACCATTAGGGTTGGGCGACTGGACGAATATATCGTCTATCGACGATGGGCTGAACTGATCGCCGGTCGCTTTTTTGGACCAAGTTTTGGGCCGATATTTATCATTTTTTGCTGATGTAATGGTCTGCATAGTGACAGCTGTTGCTCTGCGTTGCGCTCTCATCCAGCAGCACACACCAACTCGTTGGACCATGAGTGCTCTGAGCTGGGTGAGGAGTGAGACATAAACAACCTGCAGAGTCAGACTCTTTACAGTTTTCATGCGGTGAATTGAGGATTTAATTTGACCAAACCAGAGTTGGTGATTGTTGGAAGAGTGGACAGACTAACAAAGATGGCTAGTCTATCTAATGGAGAAAATAAACAGGTTGGGGAACTGTTTTTCTGGGACATTAATGAGCAGCACAGGGGCTCCACAAGGGACTGTCCTGGCTCCATTCCTGTTCACATTGTATACAGCAGACTTTAAATATAACTCTGAGTCCTGCCACATCCAGAAATACTCAGATGACACTGCTATTGTAGCTTGTATAAGGAATGGACAGGAATCTGAATATAGGGATTTGATAAAATCCTTCAGTGACTGGAGTCATAAAAACTGCCTCATACTAAACACCTCAAAGACAAAGGAAATGGTCATTGATTTCCGTAGATCCAAGCCCCCTCTTCAGCCTGTGAACACTTGTGGAATGGACATCGAGGTGGTAACAAACTATAAATATCTTGGTGTACACCTGGACAACAAGCTGGACTGGTCCCTTAACACAGATGCACTCTACAAAAAGGGGCAGAGCCGCCTCTTTTTCCTAAGGAAGCTCAGATCTCTAAACATCTGCAGTAAGATGCTGCAGATGTTTTATCAGTCTATTGTGGCAAGTGTTTTATTTTATGCTGCAGTCTGCTGGGGAGGAAGTTTGGGAAAAAAGCAAGCAAGGAGGCTGGATAAGCTTGTGAAAAAGGCTGGCTCTGTGATCGGAGTCAGGATGGACTCTCTGGAGGAAGTTGTGGAGAGAGACACATTGAGGACGGTGGAGGCCATCCTAAACAACATGGATCATCCACTGCATAACACCTTGATGGATCAAAGAAATAATGGTGGTGGAAGGCTCCTCTCTCTTCGTTGTAGGACAGAGAGATACAGAAGATCTTTCATACCAACTGCCATCAGACTCTATAATTCTTATACTAATAGATGAGACTACAGACAAATGAATTTCCCCTTGGGGATTAATAAAGTATTTCTATTCTATTCTATTCTATTCTAAACAGATTAATCCATATGAAAAATATTTAGTAGTCCTATACAAAATGTTGAAAAATGCTCCACCTCCACCAGCTACAACAGTAAAATCCTGCTTATACATTATGGCATGAGTAATAACAATCTAATGATATATTATTACACAGCATTGTCAAATGCTTGATTATGATAGGTCAATTACAGCATTCTACGGTCTGTTATTTCTGTATAGCAGACCTTTGCTATAAATAAAAGACCATTGCTTTGGACGCCCTTCTGATCGACTCTGGCGGACCACGTCCTGTCATATCAATTCACAGAAAGACATCTACACCCTGCACCAAGAAACAGTTTTCTGTTGCTCCATCAGAAAAAATTGAATATTTCTCCAATATCAATTTTAATACATTTGGAGAGAACGAAACTTTGGATTCATGGTTAATGGCTGACCAGTCCCCAGGCAAGAAAAGGAGAGGAAAACAGTGCAGAAAAAGAAAGAGGTGAAACGACACAAGGAACTGGACAACAAGGAAATTGACAAGATTGAAGAAGACAGACATGAAGTAAATACTAAACAAAACACGGTATGGGCCATGACTGTGAAACGTTCAGTTAAATGTGAATTATAATGCTAAGTAGGCTCATCTTTGCTATGGCGTTACCGTTGCTATGGACACAGTTTCAACTGTAGAAATGAACAGACTATTTTTTCAAATAGAAGCAATGAAATCTTTTCTAAATAAATAAAATCATATTTAAATCAACATTTTATGTCAAACTTTAGATTTCTTTCGCAAGTAGCCGTGTAATAAGCAGGATAATGTAGAGTGAGCGGGTCACTATAGAGAAATAAACCCTGACAGGGGGATTTAGGACCCTGACACAAAGCAGCACTGAAAGTGCTATATATGAAGAATTTCATTATTATGTATTTAGTGGCAATGTCTTTATGCTGCTCATTTTTATTGTGTAATTTCAGTTACCCAAATGGATTGTGGAGTAGATATTTATCAAATTTTATTTGAAGGTGGATTTTCTCCTTAACATCTCAAAGTGGCAAACCTAAAAAAAAAAAGTTAATTTTGGCACAGAACAGGATCAAACAACCAAACAGCAGACACAATAAAAGAAAACAAAAAAACACTGAGATTGACACTAAAATGCACACATCAGGCTCTACACAGACCCCTTCCCCTGACACTCTACAACCAAGTTCAGACTGAAAATGACACCGTGTAAAACAAAGTGCAGTGTGTGCTGCTACAGAAGTCCAGTCTGACAGTGTGTCAGACACAGAGCGCCGACTGAATTGTGCCAATTCTGTGGTCTCATTGAAATGAATAAAGAAGCTGTGTTTTTGACACAGTGCCACAGTCAGTCTGAATGCAGGCTGGATCAGATGAGTTTAACTAGGTGTATTCTACCCAGATATGAGGGGAAATCACGCAGACAACAATTTGAGCCAACATCTGTATGTACAGATGTCTTAATGTCTTAATCAAAAATACAGGTGTGCATCTTTATTTGAGCCCTCTGTATGAAATACCACCTCTGCTGTGATAATGGGGTGATGCCAGACAACAAAAAAGAGGGGAGGAGGGGGAGGGGAGGTGTGGGTTAGTGGAGTCTGAACTGGCATTCCCAGAAAAGTGTGGTGATTTACCTGAGCCACCCCAGTGACAGTAATAGCTACACCCTCCGCTGTCTCTACATCCTCACACTTGGGCTGCAGGGTCATAATCTCAAGCGTTATCCTGTGAAGAATGTGGAAAAATATAAAATAAAAATTGACATGTACGGAGGGAAGGCAATTGAAGGGAAGGGCCAGAACAGAAGGAAAGAAACAGGACAAAGTGAAACCATTCACCCAAGGACTCCAGATCACTAACAACGGAGCAAAATGAGATGCTATCCAGAGCTCAAACCTTGTAGGATTCAGATTTTTGTCTGAATTATTTTCAAATGCAGCTTTATTCAAATAACTCAATCTGTATGTTGCATTGGGTTCTTCAAATAATCTTTTTAGCAATTTCTATAGCCTTCATTTATTGACCCCGTTGCCATAGGTGACTCAGAGTTCAGCTTTATGGCGAAGGCCAAGTTAGTGACAGCCGACTGCCTCCTTTCCACTGCCGAGGGAAAAAAGCCATGAAGATAAGAAAAACAAAACACACACAGACGTTAGCGTGTTAGTTGAACCATTTTCCTGGGTCTTCCTTTGGTCTTGAGCATCAGCAGCCACTGCTTTTTTGTTTTGGTCTTTTGGAATGCATTACCTGAGC
This sequence comes from Lutjanus campechanus, assembly GCA_027495735.1. NCBI lineage: Eukaryota > Metazoa > Chordata > Actinopteri > Lutjaniformes > Lutjanidae > Lutjanus > Lutjanus campechanus. The sequence continues at coordinate 3,040 of JAJHUR010113316.1, read as the reverse complement.
CACCCCTGTCACATCCAAGGGAACACCCTCCGAAGTTTCGATATTCTCACAGCGACAGAGGATGGTCATAACCTCCAGAGACATTCTACGCAGGCAGGCAGGCAGACGGGAATAGCAGAGGCAAAACAGTAAGTTGGACAACAGCTGTTAGGAATGTCAGTAACCAAGGTCAAGAGTAAGAAGGAGAAGGGAGGGGGTAAAAGACACAACCTGACCTCCTGTTCTGCTGGTTTTAGCCCCAAAGGCTATTTTCATGTTGTGACACCTCTAGCAAAACCAGAGTGGTCACAGCTACTGCACAGCTTCTCTTGTCTCTGTCTGTTCATACATGTTTCGGTAAACTAGGACAAAGAACGATGTCCATAGATGAAAAGTCAGTGTTGAAAGGATTCTTGATCCTATCACCTCTGCAAGATTACATTTGCACAGAGATTACAAAAGAATGTCCTAAACAGTCAATCATTATATGCCACTTCATCACTAATCAGGATGGATTGTTTACATGAGATTATGTTTCAGAGCTGACAAAACAGCCAGAGCTGTTCTACAATAAATACTGGCTTGGATTCATTGTTGTTAAAGGCAAAGATATGGGAGACTGACTGCAGCAACACTGGGAAGAGGAGACTCTCTGGTTAACAGCTCCTCCCTCTTCTTTCCAGAAGAATTAGATCAATGAGTCACAGGCCTGGACATTAAAATGATTACTGCATCACAAGCGGGAAGCCACAAGGCCTCCTCTTGTGTTTATAATACTGTCCAGCAACCAGCGTGTGCATACGGGGCTTTTAGCTGAAGTGGTCACTACCTTGAAAAGCAGCACAATCACCTCTCCTGTTTTTATCATCCAAGAAAGCATCTAAGATGTTGACCAAGCTGCACATGACCAGAATAAAAATAGACGAGAAAGGATTCCCAGGACAGCGTGTCTCTAAACGGGGATTTATAAATCCAGCCATGCATCAACTTTATTTTATTGTCGAGCTCTACCATTCACGTTTCCTAGCAACTCAAGACAAAGAGCAGCACTTAAAGGGAAATGGGTAACCTGAAGAAGACACACCAGGGCTGACACAGGACAAGGTCGACACCAGACAAAGCAAAGCAGGTTAGCAAAGTAGAAACAAAGAAGCAGCCAAACACTAGGGATGCACGATAACTAGGGGTGTCAAAATTAATCGTTTTTAAGATGCATCGCGATTTGGACGTGGACTATTCTGCATCGATGCAGTGACAGGACATAATCGATTATAGCAGAGAGACGTTCCTTCTTAATTTTCCGGCAGCGGCTGGACAATAAAGTTCTAAAATTCAAAATAACCTCCTGCTCGCAACGAGCGCCATAGCAACCAGCGTCGTAGCAACGTTAGACTGCAGAAGTGTTTGTTTTGTTTTTGAGCACTGTCAGGAGGTGCTCTGCCTTAAGTTGAGTTAAGTTAAATGGAATAAAAAAAGGCCGAGACGAGAGGAGGACTGCTGATGGAGCTTAAGCTTAAGCTCCAACGACCCGCAGCAGAGGGAGGGAGAGAGAGAGAGCGTGTGAATACGGACAGATGCGCCGACTTAAAGGCCCTGTAAAGTGGCAATAAATGTGTGTTCTGAGTTTGTCACACCACAGAAATATGTCTTATTAATCACCCAGCCAAATTTGAATGATTAAAAAAACTGCTAAGCATTTGAAATTAGGTCTTAAAATAATGAAAAAGTGATCAGTTTTCTTTGCTCTAAGACGCTGGGGGCGTGTCAGCTGGGGGGCGCTGAAACCCCGCCCACGCACGGGAGGGTTCCCGCCTCTGTGTCTGTACGAGGAGGAGACAGTGGTCGCTAACGCTGGCAGTCTCATTGTACTGACCGAGCTCTACTCGTTTGAGCCATAGACGCCACCAGACCCCAGACACTGTCCTACATGATGATCAGTCTCGTTCCTCACAGTCTGCATCAGAATGGTAATTTATTTATTCCATTTATAAGCACACAAGACAACTTTTACTCTCTTTGGTGGGAACATAATCCCGCCGGCATCACCGCCCGCGGCATAATGACAAGGCCACAGATCATGTCGAAGTGACACAGAAAGGAACCCCAGATCTGCGGAAGATCTCGCGAGATTGATCATTTTAACATCATGTTGAACTACACGAATCTCTCGAGAAATTCAAATTAAGGGTTCCCTTCCAGACACGACCGAAGAAAACATTTGAGGGTTCCCCTAATTTTATAACACAACATTAAAAGCAGACGACGATCTCGCCAGTGAACGTTATGCATGGCGAAATGTGAACAGTCAGGTTGGGTCATAAGATTTGTGAATCATATAGTTTATGAACTTAAGATATTTCCAGAGCTAATGTTAGCTAGCTGTTTGTATATCAGGCGGACAGGTCGTAGCAGTTGTGGCGCTGTGCTTTGCCTCTCTGCTCTCTACCTCGCGGTGAGTCCGGGATTAATTTCTTATCATGTGAAGGCCTCTTAGATAAAGTCACCAAGCTGCTATTCTGCACATTGTGGCATCCAGGAACATACATGCATATGGTGGATGAGGCATAACTGGTTAGACAGCAAGCAGCAAACTATCATCAGCTTTATCTGTGGCTCCCGAGCGAGCAGGAGAACCGCCGAGGATACTGCGCTGTACATTTTTATACCGCTGGAGCAGCAGGGGCGGGGTTATGCTGAAAAGGCGGCCGCGTGTCATCACGCGGCCGCCCTTTCAGACACGCCCATAAAATCCTGAAACACAGAAATCTTGAAACGCAATCATATGTCTAGCTCCACAATTCCGTTCTAAATAGTTAGGGGGCTCTTTACACGTTTTGAACAATACATTTATGACGTATATAATGTGTTTAGAAGAAAATGGCAGAATTCCCTTTACACGCTCTTTAATATAAAAACTTTTTATGATCATGAAACATAATATTACTGAACACTTCTGTGGAGTTTTTTCTGCTCCGAGTCCGATTTGTTTTTAAATACTTAATTACTCCCCGCCGATTATTCATAACTACGAAGGAGGAGAGAGAGAGCAGAGAGGAGGGAG
>JAJHUR010113313.1:484-21173 GCA_027495735.1 Lutjanus campechanus | reverse complement strand
ACATGTTGCCTCGCTTTCATCATACTGTAAATACAACAGTTTTACAAAAGCTAAAGCAGCAGTTTCTCCAGTTTAATGTGATGCTTTGCAGTCATGCTAACTTCATGCTAAAACAGTTAGCTGCTGTATGTAACGGCTGCTTGAGGTGCAGTGACAGTGTTTGAACCCTTATATGACACGAGCACATTCAGGAATACAGTCTGTTAATCGGGTTCACTTTACTCAAAACTGTTCTTCTTCAATAAAGTTCTTTCAGAAATGGGAAAGTGTGAATCTTAATTCAGAAAATTAACTCTCATCGGGCCTCAGTCACCAACATAACACATAGGCCTAACACAAACTAACCATCTGATTCATGAAACGTGCACCGACCAAGTTTGTTCTCATCACCTTGTGTATGTTTGTGAATCAGAATCTTTCTAAACTGACAGGCTCGTACCCGCCGCCCACAATCTGAGCACTGACACGCCCCCTTTTCTCCATATAAGGGAACATGTTTGCATTTTTAAAAGTATCATAGAGAAAGTGGTGAGGTCGTTGTAACTTCACATCGAGGCCGAATCAGGCGTAACCACAGTGACGTAATCAGGAAATGACGTTTTATTTCTCTGATTCACCAGCTTTTGACCGGCATCGCCTCCCAGAATTCAGTCTGTAGCAAAGACACAGAGCTGCACTGCCCGTGTCCGAGGAGGAAGCCAGAAAAAAACAAAACGTTAAAAGGAAAAAGCAGACCAGGAGAAAAATAAAGAAACAGATGGAGAACAAGGAGAACCTGATCTGTCAGCCCAAGATCAGAGACTCACCGCATAAGTGGGATTTTAAAAAAATGAAATAAAAAAAGTGATGACATCCAGCAATGACTTTCACCCAGTGATGATGATGATGATAATAAATAAATAAATAAATAATCGAGCACAACGCATTCATAAAATGCAACAAATGTTCTTAACGCAAAAACAGATGTGTGATAAAATCCTGAAAACAAGGCAAATAAAGTCAAATAAATCAACCATCAAAATACTTCCATGACTTCTATTAAAGCTTTTTTTTATGTTTACATTTAGTTAAAAAGTGTGTTTCAACATTTTCTGTCACCGTTTGTGCGTATGTGTGGTCTGAAGCAGTTATAAATTTGTCACAGATTTGTACCCACAACGTTTGTGCACACAGATTTGCGAATGAAGCCCATTGTTACATCTATTGTCGGGTATGTTGTTACGCAAAACTCTTATTTCGTATTTGACGTTAACTCACATAATCTGTGATGTGTAGTAGATGTCCAAGTACTTTTTTTTTTATAGCAGACAAATATATATCAGAAAAATGTATCAAAGTTCAAAAGATGCAGCACAAACAACCCCTGAGTTACTGATGCTGAAACAAAAAGTGTTACTACCATCCCCGGTCTCCCCTACTGTCTGATCAATCTGTTCCTGAATCGATCCCGACTGCTGACAGATTGATAGAAGAAGTAGCAGCACACAGACTAACAGACCGAGCTGTAACAGAAGTCCCTGCAGACACGATCACATTTAAAAACTCGTGTGTTCAGTTTGTCCATCACACAGTAATTTACCTGAAGGACTGAATCTCAGCTGAGGACGTGGATTGACGGGGTCCGGACGCTCACACGCTGGACAGACTTCTCCTTTTTTTTACTCCTTTATACGCGCATTATAACGCTCATAAAGTTCATCCGCCCGCCTCTTACAGTCAGACTGTGACAAAGACGCAGAAAAGTCTTTCTCAGCTGTCAACAGAAATTGTTGCGGTATTTTCCTCAGCGGGGACAGCGAGTCTCTCCCTCTCTGTCCTGGATGAATGAATCGACATAAAGCCGGACAACTTTACTCCAAATGTCTGCTGACACCTGCTGGAGGAAAATAAAGTTTTCACTGTTTTACACAAAATCAGACGGAACCATCGGCAGCATCAGCGACGGAAAGAGTAAAAGTACTGGTGTTAGAAAAATACTTAATACTTATAAAAAACTACTCGAAGTATTAGTACTTTTTAACCACTGATGTTAAATGCATTATCAGTAGTAACATTCAATCTGTGTCTCCAAATCTTCTGTCTAAAATCTATTTTATCATTTTTTTTGGTTTTGTTTTTCTTTTGTAATTTTTAAAAAGTTTTTAATATTCCTTCCGCCAGACAAAACTATGTTAAATGAGGTGCAATTAATGCTATTTTTATACTATTCATTAAATGCTGTTAAATTCTGAACAGTGATTGATTAATGATTAATTATTAAAATCCTTACTCTAAAACTGTGCTGCTGCAGTGTTTAGTTTTTTTTTTCATATGTGATTGTTTTTATTGGCCTGTTTTTGATCAGATCACCTCATTGTTTACAAAAATGTAGATGAAAGGTTTGGATATTAAATCAAATTGTACTCAGAACTCAATTATGATTTTCAAAAGTAACTAAGTAGATTACATAATGCACACTTAATTACAAGTAAAAGTAGTTATCACCAGTACTTTTACATGTAATTGAGTAATGTGTCAGTAATGTAACAGTAGCCTACTTGTACTGAAGATATTCAGACTCTTTCCACCACTGCCTGTTTGTGATCAGACGGCTTAATGGCTACAAAAAAAAGCAGATGACAGGATTTGATATTAATTAAACTACTAATTTATTATTTTAAAAGTGACTAAATTGATTACATAGTGTAGTAAATACTTAGGCTAAGTACAAGTAAAAGTACAGACTTGGAAATCTGCTCATAAAAGTGCCCAAAAAAAACTACTTGATTACAGTAATTTGAGTATTTGTAATTGGTTACTTTCACCCCTGAAAAAAATATTTCAGTGACAGGAGAAGGTACATGTTGATAAAGGGGTTTGACGCTGGGGGGTGTAGAGATATTTAAAGGTGAGGCGATAGGTGGCGCTGCAGCTCGTGTCGACCCTAATTTATCGTCGAAGAAGAAGAAGAAGACGCGCACGTGTTTCCTGTGTGTTTCCGGTCCATCCTGCATGTGAAGGAGTCTGTGTGGTGAATTTAAGTTGGGTTTAGTGAGTGAAAAGGTGTAAAAATGGTCCGTAAATTAAAGTATCACGAGCAGAAGCTGCTGAAGAAGGTGGACTTCATCAACTGGGAGGTGGACAACAACCTGCACGAGGTCAAAGTGTTGAGGAGGTTCCGGATCGAAAAGAGGGAGGATTACACCAAGTAAGAGACCGAGAGGACACCGTGTGTGGACAAACTACCAGAGGACGTTACTGCTCTCATGGGTTTAAGATAAAAACAAAAAACAAATACGTCTTTAATCTGAGTTTTAATGTAACCGAGTCTGAATTTTACTTTCGTAATATTGAGGTTGAAACTCAGAACCAAAACATTTCTCTGCTCTTTATACATTGTTCGCTAGTTACGCTTCATAAAATATTAAAATACTTGATATAAGAGGTTATAAAGCCTGACATTAATTTTCAACTGTCATAATTTTGAAACCTTCAATTTAATTGTATAATCTGAGTGAACCAACCCTTTAAATATTACATGAAAATATAGAGTATTCAATCAAACATGTTATTAGGGCTGCTCAATATATTGATATATTAGAATAGATATTGATGTAGGTTTAAGACAGTAGATTTTTAAATGATTGGCCTGATATTGGCCTGTCGCAGCTATATCGATCTATATCAGAATTGGCATACATTTTCTCCTATATGTGCAGATATGAAAGCTTTTTTTTTAGTTGGCTTTATTGACAGCATTTTATAGATATATATATCTTTGATCTTTTTTCTCAATTCAGGTTAGGACATATATTTTGCTCTATTTGTTTCTCTTTTGAGGTTTACTGTCTCAGTGCCCTGATATAATTTTGGACAATAAAGGTTATGGATAAACTGTAAAATGTTCTGCCTCCAGAACATATCTGTGTCATAAGTGTTCATCACATTTGAGCGATCATTGAGAAAAATGTGTGTTTATGTAGATAAATGACACTTATGTCACGTCACACATTTAGGGCTCAACCGATACTGGATCTTCGGGGGCCACATTGATATTTGGGAGGAAAGAAAAATCCAATAAATATTCTTTATACAGGATATAATCAGAATATTACAGTAAAGTGATGTAATTGCCTGAACTTATCAGACTGTTTTAGCTGTTTTACAATTTACCTTTTAGCCACTTTGTCATTGTATCCACATTACCGATGATTTTTAATCAAAAATCACAATGTTTTAATATTTTGTGAAAGCATCAATATCCATCCTAACAGTATTCTTGCCACATTGATTGAAGTATTTGATCAAAAGTATTGTGAAACTTGATTTTGTCCATATCGCCCTGCTCTACCTGAAGAGTTGTCAGCTGACCAGTGAGATTTAAAATCCAATATATTGTTGGTAGTAATATTGTCTCTGTCTCTTGTGTCTCAGGTACAACAAGCTGAGTCGTAACATCAGAGATTTGACTCAGAAAATCAGAGACCTGGACGAGAAAGACGGCTTCAGAGCTCAGAGCTCGCATCGACTGCTGGAAAAACTGTGAGTTTCACCACGTGATTTGATTTGCCTCGACATTATCCTCCGTCTGATAACATTCAGTCGACAGTCTGTTCCACAAAGTCAGATCAGTGGTGTTAGTATCCAGATGTTTTTGTCTTTTTTTGTTCCATCAGAATAACATGAGGTGACTTTCTTGACTGATCTTGATACACCAAAAGCCTGGTTTATGTTGATAAGTCTGGTTAATTTAAGAGAGTGGTCTGATCCATGACTGCAGCTTAAAGGAATCCCTGCTCAGTAACCATGGTAACTGATACAGATGAACTAACCTGCTCTGTGGCAGGTTAACTGTCAAGCTTAACTTAGCTGTGTGTTAAAGACAGTTCACTGAAGTGTCTTTTTGTGCTCACATCACTTCTGTCCCTGCAGAAACACAAGTTTAGACCTTTTTCTAGTTTAACATTTATAAGTTTTAAAAAAGTGAGCTTGTAGTAAGTAAGCAAGCTCGTATATCTTCTCTAAAATGATCTTAAAGGCTTTTGGCTTCACAGTGCAGCTGAAGGTGGACAAGAAAAGAAGGAATGAGGGAAGGAGGACAACATGTAGGTCGGCCTCGGGGCGAAATTGAACCCATTTTGCTGCTGAGGCCTCAGAGTACATAAGGTGGACGTTCTACCAAGTGAGCTATTAGGAGAGGGGAAGACATGTTGGGGTCACATTATCTTGGTGTTCACTTTGTCTGCAGGTTTTTTGCTAGTTGTCTCCTTCGTTTTTTTTAATTGCGGCAGTATTACCTCTTTATATTCTCCATATAGTTTAATCTGCAGGGTTTGTTTCACTGTTGAGAAGAAAATCACCCTCATTTTCTCTTCTTTTTTGTGACATCTTGTCCTCTTTTCGACAGTCAGCTGTTCTGGGCTGCTTCTGTTTTCAGTGCACGTTCACACTGCAGCTTGTTTTAGCCTGGCTTGAGTTTGCGTTGACGACACCAGGCTAAATGGTGTTAGTGGAACAGATTAAGAGTGGAAGTTGAAGTTAATTCAAGCCAGGCTTTTTCTTTGCTTAAGCTCAGACTCAGTTTTCATAGTTTTGGGTTTATCTGTGTTTAAAATCATGATATCACACTGATCATTTTAATGTTTCTTCTCATAAGGTACAGCATCGGTCTCATCCCCACCAAACAGAACCTGTCCCTCACAGAGAAAGTCACAGCTTCTTCATTCTGCAGGTAAATCATCCCACATATTTCACTCTGATGAAGACGTCAGATGTGATCGTATATCACTGATCTGTTTTCTGTGTGACTCCCGCAGGAGGAGGCTGCCCTGCATCATGTTGAGCCTTCGTATGGCTCAGAACCTGAAGACGGCCATCACCTTCATTGAACAAGGACGTATCCTTCGTTTATGCCCACAGTTTTATGCCTTGAATTTCTCTTTGGATAGTTTTGTCAGCGTCCAAACGTAGAAGTTGTTTTTCAGGACTGTCCTTGACTCCGTCTCAGATGTCCGCGTTGGCCCAGACATCGTCACAGACCCAGCATTTCTAGTCACAAGGTTAGTGTCCGCTTTTTATTTTATCTGCTCCTGATCTGTTTTGCGAGCCTGGCCTCGCCCACAGAGCTGCCGGAGCTACAAAACGTGTGACGCAGTGTAGTTGGCAAATAAAAGCTACCAGATCCTGTTGGAAGTGCCGCAAACACATCTTTCTTATCAACTAAAAAGCTTGAAGTGTTTGCTCTTCTTTTAGAGAAAATGCACTGCCCAGTTTGTTTAATGCTGACGTGAAACTGGGTCCAACAAAAACAGTTCCACATCAGCAGCAGCCATCTTGGTTGTGCATGAAAATTCCTCTGCACAGTCGCTGCAACAATTCTGTCTCATATGAGATTAATAAAACAGTTGTGATCGGCCAGACGAGATCCAGGACGGTTGGAAATCCATCTGAAAGCTTAAAGCAAATAAAACATGAGTTTGCAGATTCGTCGGGCTGTTTTGCACCACTTTATGCAAACTGTCCATTCTGCAAAAACATCTTAAGTGATTAAACATTAACACCATTATTGTGACTTTTTTTTTCCAGAAATTTGGAAGATTTTGTCACCTGGGTGGACTCCTCCAAGATCAAGCAGCATGTCATGAATTATAACGATGAGGTGAGTCGAGTTTTCAGGATCTGCTCACATATTTTATCCTACAGTCATAAAACCCGCATGTGTAATGAAGACGTTAATGCAAATGGCGGCTGTGTTTCTTCTTACAGAGGGACGACTTTGATCTGGTGGAGTAAGTCTCATGTCAAACACGGAGGACAGGAAACGGTCAAGAAATGTTCTCCTGTGAACTTTGGAGCAAAAACTCTTAAACTCAGGAGTGAAGAGCCTGAATCTTCTTCTCAACTTGGTCGTTGTGGGAAGAAAATAAAAGCTCCGGCCTCCTCGACAAAGTTTCATCTGAGCAGGGACGAGAGCGCCCTCCCAGACTTTATACTGTTCACAGAACTCGTCTCAGGTGACTCATCTCACCGTTTGACTCTTTACTCTAATTCTGCTGAGTCACCGGCGGCACGGGAGTCTCAGTCGTTTCCTCCTCGTTCTTCCGGCCGAGCCGCTCCAACATGGCCGCCGTCACACTGGTGCAGAGCAGCTTCCACAGCTGTGTGGTGTGACTGTTCCTTCTCCTGTTAACTCTGCGTTGTTTCAGCTGGTTTTTAAAGGGATACTTCAGATTATGTGGTGTTATTATTGACAGTGTATTAGCTGCAGTAGATGACAGTCGGCACGTCCTTAGTTTGGAGAGGAGAGAGGAGAACCAGCACAGAAGCTCAGAAATGAACTGTCGACAGGGTCAGCAACAAAAGGTATTTTAGCCACTTAGAACTGGTCCACCAATCACAAAGTGTGCACTGTTCAGCCCCTGTTCAGGCTTCTTTTGGGATTGTTGTGGCCTAAATTGCTTGATTTCACGGCAGCTTTTCTAAAAAAAATTGCGAGGAAAGTTGCAAAGCTTTTAGACATTTTGTTGCAACGAAATTGTGGGACCAAGTGAAAACTGCAAAAGAAAGTTGCGATTCTTTTTCTATAATTCATTGAAAATCAAAGACAACATGTTCCACAGAGAACAAAACCACACTCTGTTCTGAGTGTTCTAAGTAACCACACCAAAAATCCTCAGAATTACAAAAATTCTGGGTCAAACTCAGCACAAAATGATCATGATCATGACACACGTCTTCTTCACAGTACCCATGGCGAAATAAAAAAAATATAGATGCAAAAATTGATTGGTGAAACTCGCAGGAAGCTGCGATCTTTGGTCAAATTTGCGGAAAAGTTGCGGAGTTTGGACGAAATTGCAATGTCGCACAGAATTCACGGGTATTGGTTGAATTTGTGTGAATTGTTGCGATCGGAGGGACTGACTGTTTCACCAGTATATTCACCCCTTAACTTCACTGTCAGACACCTTTTTCTGACTGAAATGCTGCTATGAATGAAATATCGCTCTCTGCAGACCAATCAAACTCCAGAGGCAAAAATTTGTCCTTTTACCTTGCATGACAGAGGAGTTGCTGGTCTACCGCTGCCTTTATTAGGACAGCTGACGTGAGAAGAGGAAAGAGGGATAAAAGTAGGTGGATGACACGCAGCAAAGGGCCTCAGGCGGGAGTCGAACCCACGCCCGCTGCAGAGGACCCACAGCCTCCGATCACTCTACCAACAGAGCCACCAGGCCACTGTGACTTTGGTGTTTTTAAAAGTAGAGTTCTGATTCACCAAAGTCACACAATAACACAAACAAACTACAGATAAAGGCAGCGGTACACCAGCAACTCCTGTGTTCTGAGAGGTAAAATTACAGATTTTACCTCTGGAGTTTGGTTGGTTTGAAAAGAGCGACGTCTGGCCTATATAACAGCGGTTTCTTGTTAGAAAAAGCTCTCTGATGGCAAACTAAAGCAGTGAAAATATTCTAAATATAACATACACTTGAACTGATACTAATTTTTTTTGGTGGTCCTTATTTAAGTGGCTAATATACCTTTTCTTGCTGATCCAGTCCACAGCAGCTCATTGCTTAACTTCCATGCTGGTGCTCCTCTCTGCTTCTCCAAACCTGGGGCGAGTCGACCAGCATTTACTGCAGCTAAAACACTGACTATCAACCCAACCTCAAATAATCCGAACTGTCCCTTTAAGTGTGTGTATATACTATAAAGAGAAGGACTGAGTTCATGATATTAACGTGCTGTAAAATAGAAACAATAAAGACAATTTGATAAATATTTAATCTTTTCAGTAAGACTTTGTTACAATGTAAACTTTGTGAACAATAAACATTTTATCACAGTAATTAAGACTTTTTACAAAATTTGTTTCTCTCTAATGCTGAAACTTGGAAAGAAACCCCCATACCAGTGTGTAAACGTCAATTTATCAACACCCAGCTCTTAATATTCCAGTAAACAGAAGGTACACTTACACACAAAGACGTCCCATCACAGACCTATGGCTCAGTTTTAACTGTGTAAACTCAAAGCTGGAGCTAAAGCATAGAAAGCGTTTCTACCTTTTATAGGTTAGACTGTATTTGACCCCTTTAAGGCACCCTGGTATTTAACAAATGTAGCCGGATCAGTTTAAATGCTTAGACACGGTGAGTCCTTGTTTTCAGAGTCCATCAGAGCCACCAGAAGCGCACATAGACGATGAGTGTGACGAAGAACACGGCCACGGCAGCCACCTTGGCGTACGTGGAGCGGGTGTTGAGGTATTTGGCATCGCTGCGGTACTTCTTCGACATGGTGGACAGGTTGCTGGCTTTTGTGTCTAGAGCTGAGGGGAAACAGAAATCCAGATGAGATGAACCGGACGTTTCCTTAGCAATATGTGAATTTACTTTTTGAATCAATTTAGCAGCGACACCTTTATGCAACCTAAAACATCACAACAAACAGTCATCAAAACCTGAACCCTGTTTCCTTGTATTGTTGCTGAAGTCGCGTTTCCACCACAGGAACCTGTGGGGGTGGAACTGCAATTCCACTGCAGGGAATTAAGTTCCGGTGACATTATTTTAGCCCCCAAAAAAGTCCCTGCTCAGGGACTGTACAGGAACATTTGGAGGTGGTTTTGTAGCACAAGACATCTCTGATTGATCGAGTACCTGCAGCAATTTTAATTCAGCAACTAGTTTTAAAAATCTGCAGCTGCAAACCAGTTAGTTTTTTTTTTTTTGTTCTTTGTGCTTCAACGCCTCCACATGGAGTTACAGGGGAAAGCATACGACAGATGGACTGACAGAAAAATTCAGGCCTTGTTGAACATTTATGCTGAGGAAGAAATGCAGCAGGATTTGGAACTGGCGGCGCACAAAGATGAGGTTTATGTAAAAATTTTAAGTGAGCTGAACATTGTTTATTCACAGTGCAGAAGACAAGTTAAAAAAACATCAACAGGAAACCACAATAACAGAGGTGGCTTCGACTGGTGGACCAGCAAGTGGTTTGACCGTGTGGGTACGTCGCTGGTTCATACGTCAGCAGACTAATTTGCTTAATCTTTGCAGGTCTTAAGACCGCTGCTGGAAACACAGAGAACTACTACTTGAAAAGCAGTTCCAGGGATTAAAGTTTTCTTGGCACTTTGGATGGAAACATAGCTGACTCTGCCAGGTCTGTAAGGGTTCTGGTTGCTCTGAACAGAGCAACATGGTGCCTGTTTCTGATTAAAGAAAACGTATCATAGTCTTAGGGGAAAAAAAGGTGGAAATGCAGACAACAAAAGGCCGAAGGAACAATTTAACTCCTTGAAAAGTGGTTCCTGGGACTAAAAGTTCCAGCTTCTCTGGGTGGAAAGGTTGCTTAAGTGAATAAGAGACAACAATTTTTGAACTTGGTCCAAATTTGAAGGAGACAGTTGTAACTAGCAGCTGTGAAACTGAGTTGCAGCGTAATCCCTCCGGGCAACTGTACCTGACAAAGCACGTCCACTAAGAGTTCCTGTTTTTTACCACCGACAGGCTCTGGTTGTTACTGTAAACGTCTGACAACATTATGGAAATGATCCCTACAGAAACAGACCCCATTTTCACAAAAGCAAAATCATCATTCTTGGTATTTTGGTTCTTATGTTTTCTGAAGGTATCCCAGCTAGCACTGATCTTTTTTTTTTTTACTTACCAGAGAGCGCTTCTCCTCTTTGCAGAACTTCCTCAATATTCGCCACCATGATCCTCTGGACGTCCTGCAGCTCCGTGTTTATGCTGCCCAGGTTCCTCCTGGCCCTGCTGTCAATGTAGGACTTCTTCGTTTTCTGGATGTACGTGTCTGGAACAACATACGTATGTGTGATATGAGATTATTCAAGGATTTGTACAAAGTGAAAAGCACTTTTTTTTTTCTTGAATGTAGCAAACAGTCTTACCAAACTCGATGAAAGAGTACGGCCTCGTCACTGTGGGTACTCTTCTTCCATACTGGTCATGGAACTCACTGTGGAGGTCTTCGAGGTACGCAAAGGCAGACTTTTTGGGAAACGAAGCCTCACAGAGGAACAGGTAGCACACACCCTGTGCTATTATGTAGCTAAAAAGGAGAAACACAGGAGACATAAGTTCAGTCCAACTCAACCTCGCCTGCACAATGTTACAGAAGTAACATGTGAATTATGTTTTAGACTGAACTTCTCCTTTGAACACCTGGTGCTTGTGGTGACTTACTGAAAGTTCATGTCTCCGGCCTCCAGGGTGCAGCGGTCTGGACTCTGAGCGTTCAGTTTTCGGCACAGCTGCTTAGCTTGGCTCTGGTACTGCTGGAGGTCTCTGCCTGACTGATGAACAAAAAACAGGTTGTAGTCAGAACCAGGGCTGAAGATACCGCTGATTTTTTTTTTTAGACGTGTAACAGGGCTGCTCACTTAATCAATATTTTATCAAAACTGCAGTATGGCCAAGTACGATATCAAAAATACAGACGCTGAAAGGAAAACCATTCATGAATCATATCACAATTGCAAAATCTGGCAAAATAATTGCAATTTAAATGTGATTTAAAAAAAAAACATTGTGCAGCTCGAGCTGTAATTAACGATTGTTTCCATTATTGATTAATTTGCCAATTATTCTCATGATTAATCAAGTCTGGGGAAAAATTACATGACATGTGAAAAGTTCTCGTTGCCATTTCCCAGAACCTGAAGTGACGTCTTCAAATTGTTTCGTTTGTCCAGCCAACAGTCCAGAAGCAAAGGGTTGCACGATACGGAGCCGATACCGATAACTGCTTCTCATAATTAAGAGGTTAACCAATAATTACACATTTATGTATTTAAGTTCACATTACAATGTACACATGAGGGTAAGAAAGACTAAGATGGATGATTTAATATTCCACAGCTCTGACCAGGGATGCACAATAAATATCGAGGCCCATTTTGGTCCATCATAGCTGTATTGGTCTGTGTCAGTACCTGCATACATGGGCCGATAAATGTTGGCTATATTAATATCTGATTTGACAGATTATGTCAAAGCATTCAATTTGACTTCTTGGACAAAATACACTATAAAAGCTTCAGTATGTTTGTGAAGGTTTCAATGGACTTCACCATGAAAACTTGAGTTTTAAGAGAGTTTTTGTTGCCATAGTGACGTCAGTTAGATTTGGTTTAATCACAGCTGTGAAATATTAAATCATCCATCTTTGTTCACTACATTTTATCCTTTCTTACCTTCAGGTGTGCATAAACTACAGGTTATATGAACCTTTTAAAATACAAAAATGGGAAATCATCAGTTATCTTATCAGTACAGACCATGAGAAACAAGTATTGATCGGTTATCTGTATCGGCTGAAAAAAAATTCATATAGTGCATCTCTGGATTTGACTGAATCACTATTATAACAAAAACAAAGAACAGTTCTGACTCTTCAAATATTCATTTAATTTTCTTGTAAAGTTCATCAAAAAACTTCAACAGTATAATTTGGCTTTTATAGAGCATTTAGCCTCAAAATTCAAGTTAAATACTTTGAATGAATCTGTCAGATGCTCTTATAGCCTATATTTATCGGCTAATATAGGCCGATACCGTTATAGACCCATATAGCTGTGACAGGGCAATATTGGGGATGATTGTGCATCCCTAACAAGCTGCACAATTTAATGAGAAAAATCTTGCTTGTTGGCAATGGTAGATGGAGCTTAAGTTACATTCATTGTATAGTTTAAATAATTTAACAAATACTAGACGAACGTTTCGGCTACACACTGAACTTTTTTTCTTTTTAATTCAGCTAATCTTTGAACAGGTTCTACTTTAACTCTTTTTGGAAACCGCAACGTAACTGCGTACGTTATTGTTGTCTGACCTACATTTATAGTTTTATTAAAATAAACTGCTGCTCCATGAATTATATAGTCACCGAACATACTACTAAGAATAAATAAAGACTTCAGTCTTGTTTTTGGAGGTCCGCTCTTCACCTTTTCTGGCAATCATAAAAAATAGCACATTTTTTGAATGGAGTTTGGCGTGGAGCTGCCTTGGCTATATGTGGAAGCTAGCTTTCATTCATACCTGTTCATCCTCCTGTATGGACGCAGCGAGCGGCAGTCCGTCCGCCACACGAGCGATCATCGTCAGTGAAGTCATCCTGGTGGAGGTCAGTGATCGGCGGCGTCAGCTGTCGGTTTGAACCCGCGGACCGTACTTCACAAACTTTATGTGTTTTTTTTTTTTTGCTGTCAACTTTGATGATGCAGAAGGAATGAGCTGGACGGAAGTTCGTGGTGCGCCGCTGAATTGGGCCCGAGTGGAAACCGGTGACATGCAACTTCGTAGTCAAATTTCCATCGCATAAAAGAGGTAGGACGCTGCTAAAATCGTATGGAAGCTGTAGTGGAGTTTTTTGTGTTTTTCACCTAAAATAGCAGCAATTTTTGGGGAAAAATATACATCTTCGAAATTCGCATTAACCGTTATTTGATTCGCTTGGTTATTTGATCACTTTAACCACAGAATATGAGGCCATGAGCTCCAGCAGTCCGAGCAGACAGCTGGCAGACGGACTGACTGCATCTCCACTGCTGATGCCCGTGCTGAGCCGAGAGGTGCAGATGCGGTCTGTCTGGCTCCTCCGTCTGGAGTGAAGCCTCTCTGAACTGAAAAAAGACCAGAGGAAGGACCCCCGAACCATGGACACACCAGAAAGGTATTTTCTTTGCTCTTTTTTTTTGCTACGCGGTTTTATTGTGCAATCTTTGTTTATTTGGCTCCATTGAAGCGATATGGTGTCGGCTGTTCCCTGCTGGCCGTGGAATGGCTGCTCATTTCATCTTTTGTTATTATTTGTTTAAAGAAAACTGGTCGTTATCACCTCTCGATCCGATGTAAAATGAGACTATGGTTGAAATCGTGCAGCCTTAAAGGGGATGCATTCTCTTCTCGTATCTCTTGTTTATTATTTGCTTTCTTAAAATGGTATAAAATAGTCAAATGATGCTGCAGCTGCACCCTTTTTAATGCATATGTACATATAATACATAAATATAAATCAGAGCTGAAATTCAGAAGGATGTGATGATGCGTGCAGCTGTGCGGTAGGGATCAATCATAGCATATGGGGATCAATCACTGTGCCTGTAATACCAAACACCAGCAGGTCATTCTCAGCGTTATATGAGCCATATTGGTGCGGGTGCTACATGCCGATGTAAGGCTGGAGATGGGGGGGGCACGTATTAATCCCCTGAGAGCAGAGAAAAGCCCCCTTCACGACCAGCAGTGACCCGGCCGGCGGATTGGCACAGTGGCATCCTTTTGAAAGGCCTTATTGTTGCGGTGCAGCTGGCACCGCCGCGCGCACCTTCTGATTGGTGCTTTCCCAGACCGGCGTGTGCGTGACTCCCAACCCGCTAAACCCTCTTATTTTACTGTCTTTTTAAAAAAAATACACAATATATTTTAATTCCAGGGCGGGGCGCTTCATGACTAATTGATTATGAAAAATTTAATGGGGTGGGGGGGCTGAGGATCAGTTTATTTCCACGGTGATGATAATTTCAGGGACCACTCTGTCCTCTGGATGTCTCTAATGAGGACAGATGCTCCTCAGATGATTTCCCCAGAGACAAAACATTTATCAGTGAGTCTGGTCTGTGATCTGAGGCTGGGGGGGTCTCAACACTTTCCAACCTCGAGACCTCAAAAATTAAAGGTAGTTACTGTGTATTTAAATACTGTATTTTGTTTCTGTGCAGAGTTTTAGTATGTGAGGCACCTGCACTGGTAACCTGGTCACATTACAAGGTAGTCATTGTGTATTTTCACGTTGCATTTATTTATTTATATATTTAAAAAAGGATCCCCCATTAGCTAATGCCCAGCTAATCTTCCTGGGGTCCAAAATTCAGTTCATCATATCCACCATAAGCAGAGTACAGCATCCCATTAGCGTTACATTATGTTCATCACTTGTGCGTCTCCATTTTGGTGCATTAAGAAACCAATCGTCCAAATTCCTCATCCACTCATTCCAAAGTACATTAATTTCTGACTCTGCTTACTCCGTGAGCGGAGGTTTGTCAGGAGGAATTTGCATCATAAATTAGCATCACAGGCCAACATCAGTATCGTGCACCTGCTGCTTTTATTATGTTAGACGCCTGCATCTACTGCAGTCTGTAGTGCACTTTAAATGTTATTTATTGCGTCTATTTTGCTGAATCTGGTGCAACCATGTTTTCATTTCTTGTAAATGATCAATGTCATTGCACACTGTCCTTTTATAAATCAAATAAACTAAACTAAAGATAATATTGAAACTAGAGTCGGGTAACATTCACATTTCAAATGATTTGATGTTGGTACCGGCACCCAGCGACACCTTTTTTGGTACTTAACTCTCTCTGTAATAAGAAAAGGGTAATTATATATTATTTTTATTACGTTATTTATTTCTAACATTTTCTTATTTACTTAGAACATTTGCCTCTCTCCTCCCTGACCTGTCCCGACAACCTGCAGCCTGCCAGTGTTTGGTTTGGACCTAAAC
The DNA here is from genome assembly GCA_027495735.1 of Lutjanus campechanus. Classification (NCBI taxonomy): domain Eukaryota; kingdom Metazoa; phylum Chordata; class Actinopteri; order Lutjaniformes; family Lutjanidae; genus Lutjanus; species Lutjanus campechanus. The sequence goes on along the minus strand of JAJHUR010113313.1, from coordinate 5,636 downwards.
ACCTTCTATAAACATAAACGGCTCATTCTAAGGCAACAAAAACACAGCTATTCTTATTTTCAGATGATTATATACTGTTGAAAACATACTCATGAATATTATATTCTATTCCTGCCATATTCTGCAAATAAATGTCTGTAAATCTCACATGCTGGAACTGTAAAAAATTGAAATTGGCCCAAGTATTTTCTTCCACTTCCTTCTCCGTCTCTCACTCACTGAGAAGAAGGAGGCGCGAGCTGCTCTGTTCTGCATCACATTCATGCCAGGAAACAACATTTGGTGTGGCTGCGTCGTCGTCCTGTTGGAAACAGCAGACTTTTAGAGTCATAGGGCTCATACACACTGTACGGTGCCAAACACAGGTTGTGATAACGAAAAGGAAAAAAAAGGCGTAAAAATTAAGGCTGAACTGCAAATGTTCAAATCGCAGGAGGTGCAATATTTGTTGAAGGCAAAGTGTGTCAAAATACCATTTTAAATTAAATATTTTCGAGCTGCACAGACGTCCTGCCTGTTTTACAGACTTAAGAAAACATCTTTGTTTGTTACAGATCAGTGAAAATGAGAATAATTATGTAAAAATGGTCATTTCCTCTAATATCACAAATCATATGACAACTGCAGTATCAGTCATCAGGGTTGGTGAGTTTGTGACTTCCTCTTTTGCACATATCTAACCATTCTTCGTCGCTCCCTCCTACCTGCGTCCAGGTGTGCCTGTAATGCTCAGGAGTGAGGAGGAGGAGAGCAGCTGAGGAGGAGGAGATGGGCTGCACCTCTGCCAAGCAGGTGTCTGCCGTGCCCAACGGTGAGGAGGGCCAGAATAAAGGCTACAGCAACGGGGACCTCCTCTCTGGTCAGTCTGTTCGCTGAATACACTGATAATCTGATTTTAGAGACGATTCAGATGGTGTTCCACTTCCTTAATGTACTAAAATTAATATTTTCACAATTAGTCAATGCCATTCACTCCTGATGTGGACGTTCCTTCGTGACACAGTCTGAAATACTTATATCTTTAAAGATTAGGTCACATTAAAGGGATAGTTCACCCAAACATGAACGTTCAGTCATTATCTACTCACCCTCATGCCGATTGAAGGTCGGGTTTATTTTGTTAGTTTGCAAAACTCTGCTGAAGTTTCACAGGAAAACAGTGTTGCAGATTCTCTCAAACAATGGAAGTGAATGGTGACCAGTTTTAAAACTTAAAAAAACAACAGAATAAAAACATAAAATGCCTCCGTACTGCTCGTCTGGTGTAATCCAAGTCTCCTAAAGCCCCAACATGCCAAGCTGACTAAAAAAATATTATTTACACCATGTTTTTATCCTGAATCTTCACTGTAGATCTTCAGCTTGGAGCCACGTTCACGTGCACACTGTCTGAACTGTGTGTTTGTGGTGTGACGGTGTGTAAACAGCATGTTGAGGCTTTAGGAGACTTGGACTTGACCAGACGAGCAGTATGGAGGGTCACCATTCACTTCCATTGTTTGAGAGATTCTGCAACACTGTTTTCCTCTGAAACTCCAGCAGTGTTTTGCAAACTAACAAAATAAACCCGACCTTCAATTAGCATGAGGGTGAGTAGATAATGACTGAATTTTTAGACGAGCCTCAAGCTTGCTCAACTGTTATTGGAGCACAGAGCGTAAAGGGGGCGGGGTTAAGGAAGGGTGTACAGGAACAGTTCAACAGTAACACCTGTGCATGGTGCTACTATCAAGCACACATGTTTATAACAGCACAAACGCAGACCAGTCTTATAGCTGCTAAAACGATTAATAAACTGAAATTATCTGTGAGCTACAAGAATAACTTAACACCTTAATGTGAGGTGTTATAACTGCATGTGTCCATCAGGCCGGCGTTACTATGCATCATAACTGTGTTTTCACTTTTCTGAATGCGTGGGAGTGAGATAGAGGAGAGGTGGGTGGGTGGGGGAGGGCAGTGCATGTGTGAGAGAAAAAGATGGAGAGGCAGAGAAAAGAGGAGAATCAGGCTGACAGCTCATGTGTTTTGCCGCTTTGCCAGCCATTGTTAAAGAGAGGATTTAGCGCCGAGCGTGAGAATCCAAGCACATAATTACTTCGCCAAGTACTGAACTGTGAGAACCATTAACCCCGGAGGACTGTTGCTGATCAGAGCGGCCGTGAGCGGCTCGTCCGGCCGCCGGCGTCTGCTGCCGTCGTGTATTAATAAAGAGGAGACGTGTCCCCTTTCTCTCTCTCTCTCTCTCTCTCTGTCACAGACGAGTACAAGATGAAAGGAGTGGAGAAAGTCAAGTACATCAGCGGAGAAGAGGGAGGAGTGGACGGCCAGGACAGCACAGTGCGTGACTCTATTGTACTCTTTGTCCCCTGTCTCACGTCTCTGATGGGTCATTTACCGTATGTTGTTATGGCTCTCTGTTTATCTGTTTGTAAAAAAACGGTCAATTTGTAATCAAAGTGAGTCAGAGCGTAAACACTGTATTCAGACACGTTTACATGGAGCACAGAGCTGAATACATCTGCATGTTAACGAGGATAAACTGAATAATTTTAACACAACAATACGAGAAGATAATGGAGTTTGTATTAATGCCACACGTTTGTTATGTGAAGTACTTGAGATATAAATATTGTCTAATGACTCATATTATAAGTTTAACTAGTTAATATAACATTTTTACTAAATGATTGTAAGGTACCTGCAGGACTTGTTTTTTTAAAATCTTGTGTTGTGTTTTCTGATTATTAGAGCTCAGCAGTGAGGTTCTGGAAGTGAAAATCTCGTTCATATTCTGCATGGAGGGTTTAGATTATCAATCATAATGTGGACTGATCACGAGCTGTGAGACCGTCAAGACTAGACGAATCTGGTGAAGTACCGGAAGTTAACGAGCCGCCATTGCTGCGGTGGCGTCCTCCTACAGTTTGAGCGCGAATGAATGAGAGCCGTCATAAGAATTTTCTGCTTTTACACTTACTGTTAACTTTTGACAACAATGTCTGGGAAACTGGGGGGAAAAAAACTGGGCAGTTCAGCAGCTTCCACTTCAACTTTGGACAAGACTATGAGTGTCCAGAGGACCACCATGTGTCACAGTGAATGACAAATATTAACAGAAAGGAACGTTTTTCATGAAAATCTTGAATACCTGATGAAAAAAGATGAATTCATATATATTTTTAAATATATATTACACCGGACTACATCACTTAAGTGTGGCGGAGGTGGTCCATTTTGTCTCTTCTCGATGATCCGTCTCTGGCTGTTGTCACAACCAACGTCTAACTGCTGTGTAACATTTGAAGAACATTAATATCTCCATCCTGAAAGGAACCTTCATCAGTTTCTGAGGGGCTGCTGTTTAACATCATCAATTAGATTATCCATGATGTCGCTGTCAGCAGGCAGCAGCAGACACGGTGTCTAGAAGGAAACCTCAGACCTGTGAGATCTTGCAAGAGTGAACATTTTGACCCGAAACCAGAGAGTCTCACAAATTTGGGGTTCCCTTCTGGACCCAACGAGCAGACACCAAGAGTGATGGACACGACGTGTCATTGCAGCAATGGCGGCGCCGCAAGATGGCGAAACGCACAAAAAGCGCACACTGGATTCGTCTGCACGCTCCTGTAGATGACAGCTGTCCGTTTGATATCAACCTCGTTTTAAGAAAATCACACTGTTTGTTTACTACACTACCCACAATCCGAAAGTATAACAGCGACGTCCCTGATTGGCGGAGCTCGCTGTTACCATGGAAATGTTAACCACCTCTGCAAACGGGTAGTTCTGCAAGTAGACGGGCAAGTTAGGCAGCGAACATGAATTTTACTAATATTGTCGTTATGCCGCAGTGAATATGATTTATATACACATACACCACAACTACAAGATATTATAACACTGTTATTAACAGTATAAACATTATAATAATGACAAAAGTTAAATTAAAGAAGAAGTAGTATCATTCTCAATGGATTGTGGGATCAGTAGTCCCTTCTCAGTTAAAATAACTGACAACACAGTCTTGTACTTTTGCCTTTTTTCTGTTTTTTAACCGTTTTTTTGCGAAATTCACTTCTGGAACCGGAGCCACTGAAAAACTGGGCCGTCACTGTTGAGCTCTACGGGACATAAGACAAGTTTTTGATCAGATGTGATATTTTATGTGTGTTTGTGTGTTGGATGTTGTGCAGGAGAAGAGTGCTCTCCTCGGTAAAAGTCAACACATGGATGAAACAGGGTCAAACGGAAATGGAAAGATTCTGTAAGTAAAACTTTTTTTTGTTACATAACATGATGCAGATTGTTTATTGTTCTTATTTTTTAGTCTTGAAGTTTTTGAAGTTGTTTTTTGGCTTTTTTTTTTTTTTACAAATAGATGTTATTTTATGTGAAGGGTTTGCAAAAAAACAAACAAACCTAAGTTTAGTCCACAGAGAACAAAACTCACTGAACTGAAAGCAAAGAAAAGAGACAAAGATATCTCTGAGCAACATTTAAATAATAATATCAGAAATCCCCGGTCACTGGTCCAAGAAACTTTCAGTTTAGCATCAAAATTTCTGCAGATTTAAATAGAAACAGGTTCCTGTTTCAGTCCCAGATGCACAATAATGCCTCTAACAATCTGAAACTAACAGGTGTGTCGCTTTAACAAAGCTATTCTTAAAACTTTAAAATAGAAATATAAAGTTAGTGCAGTGTTAGCACTGTTAGAATATCAGCTGAACATATTCTGGACTGACAAATCACAGTTTAACCACTGAGAAAACTGCACAAGGTCCAAAGAAAAACAGCTTCCCAAAATGTTTTTATTACATTATATTAATTACAAGCTCTGAGCTGGAATAAAAATTCAAAATGAAATGGTATTTAGGGGTAATTGTTACAATTATTCTTCTTTTCCGGCCAAAATGATTTGAAATGTGAATAATACATCTGGTGTCTGAAATTACAGTTTTTAATCTGTTAAAATAGTCATTATTGGAGGAAAGAATAAAAACATCAATATAACAGGTGACCCTAAACTTTAATTATTAAAAATGCACTGTGGATATTTTGTTATCGGAATTTTCTTACTTCTTAATAGCAGTATGGACCCCAAAAATCCAGTATCAGTCAGGCTCTAATTACTGCATCATTATTT
>JAJHUR010113311.1:0-22033 GCA_027495735.1 Lutjanus campechanus | reverse complement strand
GTTTAATACTCTGTGCAATAATAATAATTCAATGGTGCAATACATGGGTTACACTGGCAGCACTACTGCATTTATTTTTTTCATACTGTGCATTTAAACCAACCTATACTTTACATGCATCCTTTACATGTATCCTACCACACTTGTCCCCCCATCTTCAGCATTACTGTTGTTTTACACTATGATGTGTACCACTGTTGTATATATTGTTGTCTATTTTTGTTGTTTACATATTCTTACACTTCTTTTTTCTACTTTTTCTATTGTTGTATATAGTTTAATGTATAATAAACACTTTTTTATTTTTTATGTATTTTATCTCTACATACGTACATGAGATTGCTATTTTAATTTCTATATTTCTATATGCTTACTTCTATTTTTGAATGGGACCAACTGTAACACTAATAATTCCCCTGCAGGGATCAATAAAGTATTTCTGATTCTGATTCTTGGTTGAGTCTAATAATTGCCCAATCCTTGTCTCATTTCACCCAATCCCAACACATACTGTGTGCTTCACTGACTGAACTGTCAGACACCTCAGAGGCAGGTCATCCAATCCCATCTCCACCACCTCAGGAACATCACCAGTATCCTTTCAGTCTGAGTTTTACAGATACTGAATCCATCTTACTTTCATTTTCTCATGCTCCCTACAAAAACTAAGAAAAGAGATTATCCCCCTACCACCATCTTACACTGACTGTCAGAGGGTTTTAAAATTGATTTTTAGGTCCTATGTGAGGTCCACAGAATCTGTTTCCATAACTAGAGGACAGAACTCGCTGTGGAAGGACCTGCCAAGGAAACTTAACACACAAAATTAATACTGCTTTTAAGGGACTACAGGAAACCCACTTTAACCTTGTAGTTTAATTATAATTTAATCTTTACCTGCTAACATGTGTATATACAGTATATGTCTATGTGTATTTAAATGTATGTTCATTTGATAACCATTCTAAAGATGAATAAACCAAAAACTGTTTGGTTGATTTTACCTTGAGTGCACAAAAATATTTAAAAAACAACAACCTGTATTTATTGTCTTTTTGAACACATATAACATTGTACCATACAACCATACATACAAATATCTGCTTACACACACACACACACACGTTAATGCAGACAAAGTACCATGTTAATAATGTAAAAAACATAAAATAAATTGAGAGAGTAAAAGAATAAAAGAGGAGAAAATACATGAATAAATAAAAATATGGAGGGGGGGGATCTTCATTGTAAGTCCTTACCATTATATATAATGTCCACCTGAGCTGTAGTTTTGTATATTCTGTATATTCAACAAAAATACATATTTAAAGAAAATAAATAAAACAGTGATATCTGTTTTTGAGAATGGACCCTTTGCATGTATATTGGTGAATACACTGGTATTTTATTAGTTCTATTTCTTTATTTTGGTCTTGCTTTTTGAAGGTCTGTCCACTTGGTTAGATTATTTACATATATGAGGGTGGCAGTTTCACACCTTGGGCATATATACATAAATCATTTTTAATGTCTGGAACTTTCTACTAGAAAAGAAAGTGTGAAAGGAAGTAGAAAGAAAGTAGTTCCTACATGAAACTGCTCACAACAAGATCTGTGGATTATCTTGAGTAATCCGGTCATGATTTTTGGAAAGAAACACTGTTATTTTAATTTTTTTTTTTTTTTTTAGTGCTTTGAACATCACAAGCTGAGTGATTAGCTTGGTCAGGTCTACAGGTCAGCCGAAAAATATGTATTTTTGATTTTGGGGGTGAACTGTCCTTTTAAGTAACATTATTAGATACTCCACCAGTAATGTGATTCCTTTGAGGTGTGTTTTTATGAGATACAGTGGGTTAATATGACTTAATTTTTTCAGTGTTACAAAACTAACTTTAATTTGATATTATAGTCTTGTCCTTATTGGTGAAAGTATATCGTTTGTATTATTAATTACTGTACATATGTATGTTTCTTATATCAAAAGATGACTGGTGTATTTAAAGTAGTTTGTAAGTTATGAAGCAAAATATAAAAATTGTCCTGGTGTATGCGTGTATCCTGGAGTTCCTCTGAGCCTGAGCCCAACACACACACATACATTCTGCTCCAGCGGCATATGTGAGCCCTGGGCGTGACGTCACTCTCCCAGAATGCATGGCTTCCAGCGCGGCGCCCAGCAGTCCAGGCCCGGACTCTAACAAACATCTTTAAAACTTGTTCCAAAATGTCGATGCGGGGACTGAACGGAGGCAGGACGGACAGCGGGACTGAGCCACAGTCGGTAAGCAGCGCCGTGTCTGTTTTCTGTGGAGTCGGGCCGAAGTTTGAGCCCGCTCGCTAGTTAGCTCCCGACAGACAAACTCCGATAGAACTTAGTGAAGCGCTCATCTTTTGTTTTTTAACCAGCATGCTGGCTCGGCTAACTCTCTAACTTCACTTACAGCCTCACTAACACGAGCCGAGCCGTTCACTCGATAGAAAAGCAGCGGAAGACGAAGAAAAACCCCGAGAACTAAACCTCATTTCACCTCCGCCCGCCGCCGAAATTTTGTGAACGCAGCACGGCTAGCAGTCAAATGTAGCCCCGGTCTGGTAATGACCCTCTGCTCTAGTTTAACGTTAGACTCAGTAATTTCAGTCAAGCTCCAATATGACCAGGTGGAAGTTTCTCTGTACATTATTTAATTCCAACAATACAAGCATTTGCGCAGTTAGCTTAACAGAACGGACAGGGTTCAAATAGAAAAAGTGTGGGGATTAGAGCCTGATGGCAGCTCCATGTTGAGGACCCACAAGATGGCACTACCAGCTCCCATCAGCGTCCCCCTGATGCGAACTCATCATTCAGTCCTTCATCAGGATTCCCACTGCTCCCTTTTCTTTTAGAATGACACAGAGACCATTTAATGGTGATAGATGGGTTTAAACTTTACTTGTGTTAAAGTAGTTACACTACAACAGAAAATAGACAATTTTTCAAAGTAAAAGTCTCATAATACCTACGTAAAATAATAAAGGCATTTACAATGATCAGAAGTACAGGTACTCCTTCTGAAGCATGGTTCTGTTCAGCTCTGACAGGAAATACTTGGAGCATACTGCACTTCTGAGTAGTCTAAAACAGTCAACACATTACATTTATGAGGTTAGATTGTTTTGTCTGTCAGATTGATTTCATTTTATAGCCCCAAATCACACCTGTATACAAAGAAATCCTGTGCCGATAGTTCGCCCAAAAATGAAAATTAAGTCAACTACTCACCCTCATGCTGATTGAGGGTTGGGTTTAATTATCTTCATTCACAAAACACTGCTGGAGTTTCACAGGAAAACAGTTGCAGAATCTCCCAAACAATGGAAGTGAATAGTGACCAGTTTTCAAATGTGGAAAAAAAGAAAGAAAATGCATCCATACTGCTCATCTGGTGTAATCCAAATATCCTAAAGCCCCAACATGCTGTTTGCACACCGTCACACCCCATACACCCTGTTCAGACAGTGTGCATGTGAAGATTCAGGTTAAAAACATGGTGCAAATAACTTTTTTTTAGTCAACTTAGCATGTTGGGGCTTTAGGAGACTTTGATTACACCAGATGAGCAGTATGAAGGCATTTTATGTTTTTATTTTGTTGGGGGTTTTTTTTTTTGTTTGCAGTAATGACTGAATTTTCATTGTCACCCTTTAAAACATCAAATGAACGAGGCCATTTCTCAGGTACTTTTGTGAAAAGTGAAAGACCTCCCAGAGCTGGCCAGTATGTCAATATTGTGATATGGGACTAGATAGCATCATAGATTTTGGATATGGATATAAAAGTATTGTCTTTTCTTGGTTTCAAAGGCTGCAGTACAGTAAACTGATGTAATTCTGTGAAAGCACCAATACTCATCCCTGCAATGTTGTTGCAATATTTGTCAAGGAATTTGGTAAAAAAAAAAAATAGTGATGTTTGATTAATTTTGTTCATATCGCCCAACTTTAATATTTTAGAGAAAGTGTGTATATTGAGAAACATGTCCTGCGTCACAGAATAGCCCTAAAAATTGAGATATTATTTATAAGCCATATCATTCAGACCTAGTACTTTCCCCTAAAATGTGGTTAGGCTGTAGGATTAGTCTGTTAGTATTCAATGTTTTTTATGTGCAGAGCCAAACCAACAGTAAACATATCTGCTAACATGTATTGTGTGTGTGTAGAATAGTCCACAAGACCTGATTTAAAGGGTTGATCTCGCCACGGTCATATGGTTCATTCAGCTTCATTCAACAGTTCCTAACAAATCCACACTCTTCATCTGTTTGGATTCCAGCAGGATGTGTAGCAACAGCGATTATATCTGCAGCAAATTTTGGTCAATATAACACTTAATGTGCATTTGTTATTATGTTGACATTGTAGCATTTATATTCAGTAATGGCATTTTTATGCCTCCATGACAGTGATAGCTATGAAGGAATTTCTTCAAATTTGGCACAAATATCCACCTATACTCGAGGATGAATTGATGAGAATTTGTTTGTCAAAGGTTCACCAACAGATGCAGTCTAAACTGTACGCATTCTTCACTGCCAAGTTGACAGCTATAACTTTACAGCTAACTTCACAGCCTACTCGCTGTAACACTCTCTCTTGATCACATACTTGCTAATGTTGCACACACAGCCTCACTGACTTAATCCTTGAAGGAGTTCGCTACTTGTTTAGTTGAACAAACTCTTAAAAAGTAAAACTACCATTTCTACCAATATTTTGAAGCCTCAAGTTTGACATTTTGGCCGTTGCCATCTTGGTTTTTTGGAACCAGAATATGTTGATGGGAGGGTGGAGCTGGGGAGGTTACAGGTTACCAGCCCAGCGGGGCTAGGTACTGTTAGCATAGCAAATGCTAAGTTATCAGCCGATGCTAGCATTAGCAAGTGCATCTGTAATTCACTTCAAATGTGATACTAATAGGGACGCTAATTTTCGCCAGAGAAAAACAAGCTTAAACAACATGTATGTAAAAAATGAACTCCTTAAGGGTGTCTGTTAGTACAGATGAATGCTAAATTACATTTTTAGGTGAGCAAAATGTTTACTTAACTTCCATGAATCAAAAGCTCCCTGTGAAAGGGTCTGACAAAACACGGACAACACCCAAAAATAAATGTTATTTAAATGTGCACAGTACCATGGATATGCATTGGTACACCTCTATCCTGATTGAAAAGCCACTGTGGTAGTGACTTTTCAGTCACAAGGTAGCAATGCCCTAAAACTTTCCCCAGAAGTGCAGATGGCTTACTGTGGCATGGGAAATCTTTAACCCTCATGGAGCCACCAGCTACCAGTGAAGCTACCAAGCTGTATCCTGGTCATCCGGAGCGCTGTCTTCACAGTTCAGAATGTCCCTCATGGACAGATAGCTAGCTGGAAAGACTAATAACACAATATCAGCCACTGCATCCATATTTACTGAGCTACTCAAAATGCACGCATCCAGCATTTTGCTGATTGCTTTGTTGTTGTTGCTTTTAAAAAGCAGCAGTGTGTTGTTAGGCAACCAACAAATCAGCATCCTTTACCCTAATCTGATTTTGGCATTAAATAGACTCAGATCTTATATTTTGATTAACTAGAAGTAGTTACCTTTCTGGTTAATTAGCTACCTAAAGATCTGCATTAAAAAAAATAGACAGGCAGAGGGGCCTGTCTCTGGATTTGATGAAGGTGAGAGGCTGTTACCAAATATTACATTGGACTCAGGAGAACAGATCCATGTGAAACCCTCAGAAAGAGTAAAAATTGTAGGCTGCCTGCCTAGGGTGATGTTGAAAGTCAGCTAATGTTAGCTTAACATAAACTATGAACCGTATGTTACCAGTTATTAGTAACGTTTAAATGAATGAAAACAACTTGCTGAACTGTCTGTAAATACCGCAACCGTAACCGTACCATAACTTTTGTCACCACCACAGAAGGCTTGTCTCTCAATGAGGAAACAAACACAGATGAAGTCAGGCACTTTCATGCTCTTGAGTTTTTTCAACTCAATGCACTCAATGTTTTTTCAGAGGCTTTTATTTTGAAATTTTACTTTGAAAGTCTGCAGTTCCAACTTCTTGTCACTTTGCTCATCCTCTACTATGTTTCCTGCCATCTTCCGGGGCAAAAGCCATTGGCAATGTGCTGTCAGGCTCATAGCACAATAATTCGACTCTGTCTCAGTTATTCATGTTGCTCTGTCTTGTCGATGTTCAGTATGTTTATCGTACCGCTGAGATGTCTGTATCAGAATCAGAATCAGAATCAGAAATACTTTATTTATCCCCGAGGGGAAATTGTTGTTGTTGTAAAGACTTGTTTCAGTAATTAGCCTGTTTAGAAAATAGCCAAATGATAAACTAACTGGCTAGCTCAGCTATCATACTGTTTACACACAGTTAACATGGCCGCTGCAACTACTGTTTAGTATTAATACAGCCACACATGCTGATCTCATTTTACAGTCCCAATATGCTTTTAGTAAGTGCTGCTCCAGCAACAAGTCACATATATGCAGCAAAGAGCTGAAATCCAACTGTTGACTTTTTTCATTTAACAGTCAATCCCCCCCAAAATAAAAACTTGATTATACGAGAAAAGTAGCGAAGAAGGAGCTACTGGCTGCAGCATCTGCATGCACAGCTGTTGCCATAGCAATGCAGTATCAGGCATTGGCGAATATGCAAATCTACTCATCAAGCTGATACCATGTAATTTATTAACCTTGAAACAGGACACTGTTGGGAAGTTGCACAGTCCCATTTCAGCAACTGAGAGATGTACCAAATCCACTTTTTATCCAGTTCTGATCCAATTTGAATATCTGCTGATACAATAGTATAACGATACCAGAACTCTTTTTTCTTTATCACAATAACAGTAATAAGTATTGTTAGTATTATATGTAAACATTGAGGTGAAATTAAACTTCAGTTTAGTGATGAAAAGTGAAAGTCGAAAAAGCTGGGTCAGTTGATGTTGATCACATTAGTGGTATCACTATTTCAGTATTAAATCAAATAAATCAATAATTGATCAAAATGAGCTTTCGGTTTCAATAATTGAATCAAAAGACAGAATGGGCAAAGCTCCCAGTATTTTCTTTCTCTCTGTCCACCCTCGCCTATTTGTGGCACCCGGCACGTGTCTTAAGAAAAAAAAAAAAAAAAAACAAGACTTCAAAGCAGCTGTGGTGGTTCAAGACCAATTTTATGTTCGACCTGGTTAGTTGCAGTTCACAAAGTAGTGGCACATAAAATACCATGATTAGTATTTGTTTCTTTGTTACTTTTGAGTGTAAATGAGGGCAAATCTTAATGCAATTTGTAAAAAAAAAAAAACAGATGCTTTGGAGAACTGTAATTTTGTATTTTAAAAATACTTAAAATATATTCACCATGATTCATCCAAAAGTGGCAAATTTATTTATTTTTGTTTCTTTTAAAAGGAAAAACTGAGAGCAATAGCTTTTGTTCAAAATACTCAATGATGAAAGAACCCAGGAAAGAGCAGTCCTCTGGGGCTTTATCCAATCACCAAGCTCCTCTTCACTTGATTTACAACCAAGTATGTCTGAATAAAAGTCAGTACACTTGGCTGAAGTACAACTTAATCAATATGTAACAGCCACGCCCACATCAATTAGTGTACGCTTGTGCTGCTATTGCCCCTCCCCACCTTCCTGTGTGTTATTGGATGTGGACAAAATGTAATTAGATGTTTATACAGTGGAAATCCAAAAAGTAGATGTCATACTGTTTTGTTTTTTTCAAATCATGCACTTAAAGTACCACCATCAGGCTGATTGAGGTCATATTCCTTGAAAAGTGTTTGTACATATTTTCCAGATAAGGGACAGAGTTTCATATCTATATCTAGCTCATTCCTGCCCACAACAAATTGAGAGAAAGCACAAGACAACAAATAATAAACAGCACAAAACACAAACCTCCCTTTGAGGTTTGAACAATAATAAGACTGTGATAACACTAGAAGTCAAAGTAGGTGTAGATGTAATGATATTAAAGTATACAAAGAAAAGTTATCTGTTCTACAGAGAACAGAAAAATTGCTTGGTGTTCAAAAGGTGAGGGATTTTCATTGAAACACATTAAAGTTAGCTCTAAAGAAGCAAATAGCCACTAGCCAGAAGACATACAGAAAAGAAATAAATACAGCAAATAAATATACTACCCTATATGGGACTTCTGCAGTTCAATGTGTGGATTATGTTTTGCTCTTGTGTAGTTATTGTTAACTTAAAGTTTGCTTAGCCAGCATGTTTCTTACTGTGCTGTACCATTTAAGCCAAAAGGTATTGTTTTCACAAAGTGACACTGTTTTTCTCCTGTTTTGCAGGTCTGTAAACATGTTGAGCTGCCTCTGTGATTCAGCTGCTGTGACTGTGGTGTTCAGGGCCACTGAATACTAAAATAGACTGCGGGCCAACACAAGAGCTCTTCTCAGGAAACACACAGACCCAGTCAGAGCTTCCAAAGCTCCTCATCACCGCAGCCCTTTTGGGGTTGCTATGGCAGCTGCTGTCACAGAGACCAAGTGCTGGACACAGGCTTGCCTCAGTAAGGCAGGACAGACCACTAGTCATTGCCGCAAGAGACCATCAAACAGTCAACAAACAGCACTTAGCATTAATTCTAGCACTCTAAGTTAACAAAACGACCAAAGGTCTTGTAGGCTGATGGTCAGCTCTCTGGAGAATCCTCATGAGTCTTGTCTGTGTCTGCTCAGGCTCTTGGCCAGAGTCCCTGTGTGGCAGCAGAGGCAGCACTGTTCCTTCTGTTAGACCATGTTCCACCAGCAGGACCATCTGAAGAGCCAGCTGCAGGAGAGCCACCCAGCCAGCAGGCAGCTCTTCCATTGCCAGGAGTGTGGGAAGCAGTACAACACCCAGCTGGGTTATAGACGCCACCTTGTAGCAGCCCACAGTGCTGCAGCAGGCCTACCCTGTCCAGAGGGGGCGCCTTCTCTGCTGGAGCACCTGGGCAGCCATATTGACAGGCCTCCACCATCAGAGGGCAACACTAACGCTGCTGTGCCAGTGAGAGAGAGGAAATACTCCTGTGAGAGATGCGACCGCCGTTTTTATACTCGTAAGGATGTCCGGCGTCACGCTGTGGTGCATACTGGGCGCCGTGACTTCCTGTGCCCGCGCTGTGCACAACGCTTTGGTCGCAGAGACCACCTGACCCGCCACTTGAAGAAGAGCCATGCCCAGGAGTCAGGGCTGATGCCACCCTGTACACCCAGCACTCCTGTGGCTACACCGACCCCGGCGCCCCAGTGTCCAGTGAAGGAGGAGCCCAGTCCTGTGACCTCTGATATGGGCTCTGTCTCCAAGGAGTCCATGGAGACTTACTCCAGGGACATGTACAACTCCTACCCCATGGCAAATCCTGTCCCTGGGCTGGGCCACCCTCATGGTCTCATGCAGGGCTCCTTGTCCTCGAGCATGGGAGTGGGTCGCCACATGACCCCCCAACCTTCTCACCCTCACCACCATCACCTGCAGCCCCCAGTGACTCCGCAGCAGCAGCCCTACGGCAACATGGCTAGGTACCAGCACGGATCTACCTCATATCCTCGCGCCGACGTGGACAGTTTCCTGCTGGACCTGCAGAGTGCCCCCCCACCTCACCTGAGCGTGGCCAACTCCTCTACCTCTACTTCTGCCTCCCCTCAGAGGGAGGTACTGGGTGAAGGGGTGGGTGCTGGCGGCGACCCCCACCTGCTGTCCAGGAGCCCTGCTATCTCCTCAACCGAGCTGTCCTGCACCACTAACATGGACCTCGGGCCTCTGCTGGGCTTTTTGCCTTTCAGCCTGCCGCCCTACAGCCCTCACATGGGGATGGGAGGGTTAGTGATGAGTTATCCACCCACCACCAGCACCACCTCCTCTCCATCCTCTTCTACTGGGCTGTCCTCCCAGGCTCCAGGGCCTTTCACTTTCTTCCAGCCTCCCCAGGCTCATGTACCCCAGGGCCCCGCAGCCCACAACCACAGCCAGCTACCTCAGGCATACAGCAGTCCTGCTATGAGCACTTCCAGCTCCCTACCTCACTACTACCAGGCCTTTCAGCAGTAAGCAGTTCTGTCCCCACAAATGTTGCCTTCGCACGAGCTCATGGATGTTTCATGAAAAGGGTCAAACATGAGAGCAGCATCTTTATTTTAAAACAAATGTGTAACTTTAGCCTGTCAGTGCTAATGATGCTAATCTTAGTTGTTTTTTGTTGAACACAACAAATCACCTCATCAGTATTACCTCATTATTTAAAAAGGAAGCTTGAACCTTTGAGGAAATGTAGTTGGTCTCACTACAACCAAAATAGAATAGTACTTCCTGTCTTCAGACTTGTTACCAACAGTGGATGCACTTAACACTCATCACAGGTGCTGCACAGTGCGGAGAGTCATTCAGTTTTAGGCTATCATGGAAAATGCTAGTGTTAGGGAATATTTTATCCAGTAATCTATCATGTTTAAGAATATGTCCCCTTCCTTACTGAAGCTGACTCAAGATTTTATCATTTTAGAATATTGCTGCATAAACAGCCTTACAGAGTGAGAACATTTGGTTTAAGATGTACTCACAGTTAGTGAGTATGTGCAAAAAATAAGATTGAAAATGCATGCATGAGCAGCACTGTCTAGATATGATATCTGGTGGTTAAAATATGCAGTAAAGAACTTCCCTTCCAGTCTGCAGTAAGTGCTTCAACCATTATTTCAAATGATGTAAATTTAACCCTTTTCTGTGGAACTAAGAATCAGGCCTTGTTAGAATTTTGCTATTTTTGAGTGTCTGTAAGGGCAGACAGTTACAGTTACATATTACTGTAAAGCTAGGCTGTGCACACTGAACAATACTGTTAACCCATACATGTAAACTATTATAAGTTAAATTCTTTTGCAGTTCAGTTGAGTAACATCAGAATCTGAAATTCTGATGTCCTTTTGTTGGAAAAATGTGATGGAGCAGCTCTTCAAGTCAGAGTTCCACATTGGAAGCTCTGAGGATTTTTAGATGCAGTTTATGTGAGGTCACATCAGCATGGTGACACAAACTCTAATGCTACTTTTTTTTGCTGTATTACGTAGCGTCACTAGATTATAATGCACTTACATTTCATTTTCAACATGGCAGGTCATGCCAGATCACATACAGCAGAAGGGTTCTGCTCCACTTTCTGGGGGTTAACGTTCTGACCTTGTGGGCCAGAACATTTGACACAATAGGTACCATTCAGACAAAAGTGTTCATATACTCCACAATATAAATTTACTTCAATCAGTCTGAAATTCCTGCCAGCTGTTCAATTTGGTTTCTCCCGTCCTGCAGTGCTCCCAGCATCCTCAGTTAGACCTTTTCCACCAACATGGAACTGGCTCTGTTCCAGTTTGTGCACCTAATGCTGAACAGTTTAGAGCATTTAGACCAAAAATAAATTGGTTTGGAACCTGAAAAGTGGGTTCCCAGCTGGAACTCCCAAAAATGGCAGGTTTTCTTTGTGAATGGTGATGATGACACACCTTTGATTATAATGGTTCTACTAAAAATTGGCGGAAACATGGCCTGGTTCGCTAGATAGCACAAAGCTTTCAAGAATCTTGAATAGAATGGGTCCAAGAACCAGAGATAATTTGGTGGAAAAGGATCTTGCGTGTCTTGTGCCTCTCTGTCTGAACAGAGCCTCAGGAAGCAGAGCAGCAGCTGTTTGTTGTTTGACCCTTGAAGGGATAGTTCACACAAAAATTTATATTCAGCCATTATCTACTCACCCTCATGCTGATTGAGGGTCGGGTTTATTTTGTTAGTCCACAAATAACTGCTGCAGTTTCACAGGAAAACAGTGTTGCAGAATCTCCCAAACAATGGAAGTGAATGGTGACCAGTTTTCAAATGTAAAAAAACATAAACTGCCTCGTCTGGTGTAATCCAAGTCTCCTAAAGTTCCGACATGCTGTTTGCACACCGTCGTACTACACACCCCTAGTTCAGACAGTGTGCATGTGAACATGGCTCCAAGCTGAAGATCTACAGTGAAGATTCATGCTAAAAACATGATGTAAATAACGTCTTTTTAGTCAGTGTTGGGGCTTTAGGAGACTTGGATTACACCAGACAAGCAGTATGGAGGATTTTATGTTTTTATTGTTGTTTTTTACATTTGAAAACTGGTCACCATTCATTTCCATTGTTTGGGAGATTCTGCAACACTGTTTTCCTGTGAAACTAAACCTGACCTTTAATCTGCATTAGGGTGAGTAGAGTGGGTGAACTATCTCTTTAAATCACTTGAATCTGCTGTGTTAAAAGGTCAAATTGAGAAATTTGAGATGTGCAGTTGTTGACATTCTGTGCTAACTAGGTCCCTGATACCAGAGTTGATGTCTGTCCCTTAAAATACATAAAAGCAGTCCTAGGTAAAAGAAGAAAAGCAGTCCTAGGTAAAAGAAGAAAAGCAGTCCTAGGTAGTATAGAAACGTGCCCCAATGGCCATGCAACAGAACCCATGCTCAGGTGTTGATAAAATTTGTTATGGGAATAACATGAAAATTCTGAGCTCACCTGGTGGGAGGAGATGGCCCTCCATAACTATGTATAATAGTTGCAGAGCAGGTGGAAAGCTCACAACAAACCATTTCTCAACCTGTGGGAAACAGAAAACATAAAATGTTAACTTTCACAGTCATTGAAGTTCACAAAGCACTTTGCAATATGTTGATCTATCATCATCCTGGTTATCCAGCCCTCTCTCCATTTTCATATTTTCCATAGCGGATGGTGGAGACCCCAGCTCCAAAAATGTCTGATCTGGGGCACTTGTTACCTGTTTAGTACTTTTCTTACTGGACCACTGGATCTGAGCGGGTTCTAACTGTGACCTGCTTGTTGTGAATTTCTGAATAGAACGCAGCATAAAGGCCTTCCAGAGCACTTGTACCTATTCCCTACCTTTTACTGTCGGTATTGACACCCATTCCTCCAAGGCTGTGGTGCTGGATCTCAAAGAGTTTCTGATGTAATGAGGACTATAAAGGGCCATTCCCTCCCTCCTGTCATCCTGGTCCCCTCTGTGCTGCAAGGGACTCAGAAAAGCCAGAGAAAAGAGCTGTTGGTCTGTTGAGATTCAAGGTTCCTTCAACAGAGTCACACTGCAGCAAAACAAGAATAATGGATCCTAACCGACAGCCTTCTAATAATGGACGCTCCACTCAAGAAATTGGTGTAGTGTCGTGGAGATGGAGGAGCCTGCCAGCTGGATGATGTGAGTGATTGATGTGATATTGGAAAGAAGATATTTAGAGATGGAGAGATCTCTCTTTTGCCTTAATTCCATGGACTTTACATTGAAGGACTTCTCTTCCAAGCATTGTAACCAGCCTCCGAGTGTTGCACCAATGTCTTAAAATGCTACTGTTGTGCCTCTCTAAGAGTGTCTAATCTCTTGACAGGGTTTAAGCACTTATGACATTTCTAGAAAAGGATTAATTTGATCTGTACCTCAAACACGCAGAACTGTGGGTTTCTGTTTTTATTTGTATTTGCTTCTAGTTATTTTGGCTCTTACTTGTGCCATTAGATTGAAACTATAAAGGTAGATTTTATGAATCTAAACTCTTTCTCTAGCGACAGACATTGACATTATAATTCAGTCAAACTTTCTACCTCTACCTTGTCATATATCTTTCTGCAAAAATCATTAGACATAGTTTTAACCTGTAACAATTAGGCCGTTTACCACTGTTGAAGATGGGGATTTGTTCAGAATTCAACTTTGAAGGACCAGGTACACACAAGTCCTAGTGGTGTATTCCAGGGTCAAACATTGTTCTCTATACTTGCCTTTAATGATATTTCTACTTATTTACTACCTCAGAAGAGACAGGCGACTGTCCATCTAACTGCAGAGAAAATGTCTGTGTAGAGTTTTATTTTTGTCAGAAGAAGCACATGTACTTTGTAGCTACATAGTTTTTTACTGAGATTAGCTCACAGCAGAATGATGTCTAGTGCAAGTATCACTTCACACCGCATTTGTTCTTTTTATAATGCCGTCTCTGCCTCTTCAGTCTGGAATGTTTACTGTTTTGGGCCTCAGTCGAAAGGAATTCCAGTTACTTGTTGGAATGTACAGACGACACCTCAGTATTGTGGATACCCTACCTGACTATTCCCAATTGATGTTCCTGCTCTGGGTGTTGCAGATTGACTAAGAACCATGCCCAGCATGCACTGGTTATAGCCTCTCCAGTGTGATGGTTCAGTGTTTTTTATCATTGTAAATGTAAAACCGTTTGTTACCTCTGTATCAGACAAAATAAGCAGTCTGATCACTGTGGGCTCTGGAAATGATGGACATTTGTCATTATTTTCTGAGTTGCTAAAATGACCTCTGCCACACAGGGGCTACATTATGCATCTGGAACACCAGACAGTGCAGCCCTCAGAAAGCTCTGATTGAAAAGTTTGGCAATATGCACCACTAAACTAAAATATCAGCTCAGCTCATAATGTCCTTAAAGAAGGCCCTGTATTAGTGCTGTCCTGAAAAATGTCACTGGTCCTTTTTTCAAACGCTCAAGGTCTCAGTATGCTTCAGACAAACTAGTTAATAAAACGTATTGTCCAGCCATGTCTGCAGTCAGAGCTGTTCTGAATGTCCACACTGGAAGGTGAGGTGAAAAGCCTGCTGGCTTTACTCCAGCTTTGCTTTTTTACACTGAACAATGTCGGCATAATGCTGCCCCAGTGTGTGGTTTTTAGATAGCATGTTAGAGTTGAAGTTGTGCTGCGTTGTGTGCATCATTGGCGTCCCTTCCTGCTAGTCTTGTGATACCAAACAATTGGAGATTTTCTCTCCTACCAGTCGTCTGGGGACTTCTAAATGCAAGGTAGTCGCTTGATCGGACACTAACAAACCTACGGCTCTTACGTTTTCCCACGGAAGAACAGGATGTCCACTGCCCCAATATGAAGGCGTGACAACCTAAAGACTTTGGATTGGTTCAGCAACATTTTTTTTTTTTAAACTTACTAATTGTTTCCACCCAGTTTTAACAACAAAAGCTGAGAGATTGTCCTCAGTCTCTATTGAGTTAAGTGTTCAGACTGGTGAGTCAACATCCTATGGGGCCTCTGTCAATTTGGCTTTGTTACGGAACAACAATGCCCCCTGACCCCCATTCCATGTTTGTACATTTTGATGATGACCCAGGTTTACATTTTACTGACAAAGACCTGCAGTGGCTGTACAGTTAATGACTGCTGTCTGTCAGGAACAAAGTCCGAAGAGGTGGCACCTCTCAAACCTCTGTTACCACCATCTTCTGAAAGCCTTACCCGGACAGTTTTAGTTGTAAAGTTAATCAAACCTTAGAGGTGATGGCTCAGAAAAGAATATGTATTATTTTTGCAATGATCCTTTGTAATGTTTGTACAAAGCACTGACAATGGTGATGTCTTGCCAGTTGGAGTGCTAGATGAGAAAATTCTCACACAGATCCAAAATAAATATGTATTGGGGAGCCTAGCAGCAAACTTCTTTCCCAGTAGAATCCCCCCTCCTCACCTGTGAGTCATGAACATGTTGCATTATTAGACTGGTGCATGTCTGCTCTTGCTGCATAATGTATGACATGTTTGAAGACGGGACAGTGTGTCCATACAACAACACAAGCTGAAGCATTCCAGACTGAACGTAGAGAAGCGGTGCAGAGCAGAGGATACAGAGGACTCCGGGATTCATTTCGCTAAATGATCGCTCAGTACTGTCGTGTTGCCTACATTTAGGTCGGCTCTGAGAACCACTAAAATGCAGGCTTCACCACCTTTAACTTAGATAAGTTTTGCATTAGGTGTTTGTATTATCACTTAATAGATTAGAAGACAGTGAAAAGAAAAGGAGTTGTCATTTTCTGATTGTCTGAGCATAAAGTAATACAAAATAAATAAATCTTTAGATTTCCACTGTGTCCATGTGTTTTATTGTAATAACAGAGCGTGGTGTATAACTAGCCTTTAATTAAATAATCTTTAATTAACCAAACTTTGGTGATCCTAACCTATAGGAAGAGTGACAAGTGATGGAAGAAACCAGACATATTCATTATCTGCTGATTATGTGTCAGTATTTCAGTTTGGGAAAAAATGTGCTCAAAGCTTTGGTGACCTTTGCATCAGCTTTATGAACAATATAATAGGAATTATATTGAATTAATTGAATAGGAACACCTTGAATTGAATTATCAATTCAAGGTGTGACACACTTCCCAGCTTCATGTTTGGCTTTGTTTGTCACTCCACTATTTAGTCCATTGAATAATACATGTTGTCTGGCTTTGGTCTCCTCTTCCATCACTGTGATCCCGTCTTCCAAACAGTTCACTTTTCTCTTAGATCCATGACTATTTACTGTAAAAATACTACTACTAATAATAAAGATGAGAAAACGTATTATTTCAAGGCAACTATCTTACATTTTGGAGTTTTAAGTCAAGTCAAACTCTTATGTTTTGAAATAACCTCAGAAAGGTTTAGCTGACCATAAGTTATTGTTTTTATTATTTATTTATTTTATATTATTATTTTACATTTATGCATATATGCTTACTAAGACCCTAAATTACACTATAGTGGATTTGGGCTTACACAGACTTTAATCATTTGTTTTTCTTCTTTAGATAAACCTGCATCTTTGAGTTTTAGAAAGTTAAAGAATTCTGTATTTCAAAAATTGTTCATCGTATTTGTTATTATTTGGGTGCTTGAAAATTAAATAATTGCAATTGAAAATCAGGGGTAGAAGTAACCAATTACAGATACTCAGATTATTGTAATTAAGTAGTGTTTTTGGGTACTTGTACTTTTATGAGTACATTTTCAAGTCTGTACTTCTATATGTACTTAAGTATGCATTACTCCATGTAATATACTTAGTTACTTTTAAGTCATAATTGAGTACTGAGTACAATTTGAATTGATATCCAAACCTTTCACCTGCATTTTTGTAGCCAATCAGGTAATCTGATCACAAACAAGCCAATAAAAACAAAAGACTGCAGCAGCACAGGTTTGGAGTGAGGATTTTAATGATTAATTATTAATTAGTTAATCATCATTAAGAATTTAACCAACTGAGAATCTATTAATGAATATTTAATCAATAACTGGCAGTAATTGCACCTCATTTAACAGTATTTTGTCTGGTGAAGCCTTTTGTTGAATAAGGAAAATTAAACTTGACATAAAATTAAAATAAAATAAATTAAAATTGACATGAACAAAAAAAACGTTTTGTGTCCATCGATTGTTAGCTTTTTCATCAGTTCATCAAATGCACAAAATTTGCAACCCTGGAGAGATGATTAAACATCAGCAGTTAAAAAGTAACTTATACTCTGAGTAGTTTTTTTTTTTTGAAGAATACTAATACTAATTCTATACTTTTACTCAAGTATTTTTCTAACACCAGTATTTTTACTTTGAATTGAGTAATATTTTAGCAATGTAACAGTACTTGTACTTGAGTACACATTTTCACTGCTCTTTCCACCACTGTTGAAAATATCACAGTTTCTAAATACAAAATGTGTTGTTTCAGAAAAAAAAATATTCCTGTTTATCTAAGAACAAAAGTAAATCATGCCAAAATACTTCAAGTTTAGTTTTTTTTTTAATGTAAGAGTTTGATGCAAACCTCAAAACTTAGTGAAGACAGTTGCCTTGAAATAATGATTTTTCCAGTGTTCCTGATGAAACCATCATTTGTGTTGCATTATATAAGAGGACATCACTGGTTGTAGACAGGTGCTGTGAATAAGTTGAGGTTTTTAGATCATAGGTGCTTAAATTACAAATTTGTGCCAGGTGGCCCTCTGACAATTTTGTAATTCACAATGAAAATAAATTGATTCCAGGAGAAAGGGACAGATAAATCAGTTCTGCGCGGTGGCAGAAATGAGGCTGTTGGTAACAGGGCCATGAAAGGCTGATTTTTGTGTACAAAGGAAGGGGAGATCCGGCCCCTCTAACAGGGACAGGAAATGTTGAAAGGTTCACAATGAAAACAGGCAATTCAGTGAAACACGGGCAGAAAAATTTACCTTTATTTTGCCACTTCATACAATCCTAAAGCTGTCTTTAATTTTCCAAATGATATTTACTGTATGCAGGTGACATCATGAGATGAAATATGCTAGCTTCAGTGTAGCAGTCCCACCTGCTAGCACTGTCAGGAAGATGAGCTCTGAGCATTTTAAAGTTTATTCATTTGATCTCATATGTGAAGTAATTATTAACAAAATGTATCCTCATGATGTCTCGGTGGTGTCAGGGGGGTTAAATGAGTGTGGCCCTGCAGATTTAATCTATAACAGAAAGCCTGTATAATAAACTGGATGTGTTGTCCTCTGCTGCCTCAGTTTTCACCAGCACAGGACTGTATCACTTGAGTGCTTCTGTTAAACATGCTGAGAAATGGTGGAAACAGGAACCACAAACAGGACTGAAATCCTCAGCAGACTCTAAATACCACATTCTTTTTTCAGTCATTTTGAGAAACGCCTTCCTTCCAAAATGTTATCAGACAGACATTTAAATGTCTCTTTTATATAGATTATAGTTGAATACATCACTTTCAGAAAGAAAGTAGTTCCAGATTCTAAATTCTCCTTGTAGTGCTCACAAGGTCTGTGGATTCATTTAAGGAACCGGGTCATGATTTCTGGGAAGAGACAGAGCTGTTGAGTTTTTCAAATGTATTTTTTCAGTGCTTTGAGCACTACAGGACTAGTGCCATCTAGTTCTATTATATCGGAGAGAAGCCACACATCTTCAAAACCCTACAACTCACACCAAAACAGTATAGATGGATGAATAACACTATAGGACAGAAGCAAAAGATGTATATATGATTTTGGGGTGAACTGTCCCTTTAAGGATAGAATAGATTTCTCTAAAAGGATGTGATATTTAATATTTCAACAGTGTTAGGTATGCACTTTTATTCTTTTCAGACCCATCAAGAAGAACATATTGTTAAAGGTAAAATTTGGTACTTTTCATGAGCATGTCCAGTCAGTGTTGATGGGAAATGTAGTCACTAGGGATGAATTCCTCAGTGATGCTATGTTAACAGAGAAAGCCATGCCAGCACTACCTACATGTACCAGGATGCATTGCGTGCAAAATTCTGACACACACGTTTCAGTGGTGGACTCCGGCTGTCTGAGTGGCAGGGTGAACAAAATAAAAAGACACCAGCTGTATGCTGTGGGGCACCAGCGAGCCACAAGTTTTGATGTGTTTAAAGTGAAACATTTTAGATTTTTAATATGTGACTTTAAGTACAAGAACTAATGCACCTCTGTAATAAAAACACACATGGAGATTTTAACTATGTTAGAAGCAGGTTTCTGGTGTAACTTAACCTACTTCCAAGGTGCATGGAGAAGGAGGAAAGGACTAAAGAAGGTAAAACTATAGAAAAAGTTGTTCAACACACTACATACTGCAGTTGCTGGAGTTTTACATTTTTGAACAATTAAATACTTAACGAATTAGAGGCATGTAGAGGCCTACTAATTTTCTAGCATGTGGCACTTGTTTGTCATGTTTTGTCCATTGTGGGCACTTTATCATGTGCTATCTACCACAGGGACATTTGTAGTGGTTCTGTTATAATTATAATTAATTACAGTGATCGGATGAATAATAATATTCCCAATAGAATCCAACATGTCATGAACTTCATGTCTGTTGAATATCGTTGGTCCTAAAACAGGCAATATTCATTGATAAAAGAATGTCACTGTACCCATCTGAAATGTTCTTTTTGACCAAGAAGAAATGAATTACAGATATCTGCAATATATAGCCAGTGTCGCTATTAAATGTTAAAATTAAATGATTTTTTAGATATCTTAAATATAGTTGCAATCAAAGCTGTATACATCTTGAAATTCAGTTTCTACTTAATGCTATTATGGATATCTTTAATTATCATTCTGACCAGTGAGAATATGATTTTAATGAGGAGTGCTGTTATAAATATGGTACAAATGGTTCATTTAAATGTTAAAGCGATATTCCACTTTGTGAGAATAAGCCATTCAGTATGTACTCACCACTATGCTGATGTGATGATAAGTGAAGATCTTCAGTTCACAAAACAATCCTGGAGTTTTAGGAGAAACAGGGTAGCAGCCTCATCCAGTACAATGGCAGTGAATGGTGACCACGGATAAAACATTAAAAAAAGAACACAAAACAAACACAAAATGTCTCCATCCTGCTTGTGTGGTGTAATCCAAGTGTTCGCAAGCCGCGACATTAAAAATTAACCGCAAAAGACGCCATTTAAGCCATGTTTTTAGCTGAAATATCAGCTGTAGCATGTAGCCGATAAAATGTAAACATGGCGTCGATCTCGCAAGACTTCGGCATGTGCGCCCATTAGGATATATACGAAGTCTCGCGGACACTTGGATTACACCACACAAGCAGGATGGAGACATTTTCTGTTTGTTTTGTGTTCTTTTTTAAACATTTTATCCGTGGTCACCATTCACTGCCATTGTACTGGATGAGGCTGCTACCCTGTTTCTCCTAAAACTCCAGGATTGTTTTGTGAACTGAAGACCTTCACCCATCATCACATCGGCATAGTGGTGAGTACATATTGATGGCTTATTCTCACAAAGTGGAATATCACTTTAAAACGACTTGCCATACATGGCCAGTAGGTGGCAGTGATGCAGCACAAACAAGAGGAGTGACAACAGCGTTGATGTGAGAAACGAGGCTCTCTGAAGCTCTGAATGACTGTGAGCGATTGTGTTGAAAACAGTCCAAAATTTCAAAGCATTTGATACGGTCCAAGTGATGATAGCTGCAGGCCAGATCCTTGGTAGACCACTGGATTAATGAATGGATCTTCTGAGACCAGGACCAGTATCAGAATACAAAAATACATCACTTTTAAACACAGTTTACAGCTCTGTGTTTAAATACAGCAGCCGAATGTAAATCACATCAAAACTAGTGAGGTACAGATTTCACTTTTTTAATATAACTCTTTATTCAACAATACATCACTTATACACATGTGTCAGCATTAAAATATAGAAACTTTAGACCTCATAAAAAATGTCATTTTAGGCATGTCCCTCTTCTGAGGTATGATATAATATGTGATATAAAGAAAAATACATAATAATAATGATAATAATGATGATGATGATAATAATAATGATAATAATAATAATAATAATAATAATAATAATAATAATAATAATAATAATGTTAATAATAATAATAATAATAATAATAATAATAATAATAATAAGAAGAAGAATTTAACAAAAAGAGGGGCAATCAATTAAAATCATTTTCTCTTAAGAATTCATATGAGTGCATTTCTTGTTTATCATTTGAACAGACTGAGTTCATCTAAAATGATTTGACTGATGGACCTTGAGAACCTGCTTTATGGATGTCAGATTTCCTGCTGAATATTTTCATAATATAGTTTTTCATATTTGGCTTGCAACTTAATTGAATTATTGATTTGTGTAACAAAATAATCCCCAAATCCCCTGAACTTTTTTCAAAAATCCTGATGTTTATGATTTTCTTTTTTTTTGTGGAATAGTTGAATAGGTTGATTCCCAATCAATATTTTAAAAAGGGGAGTTCCAAACAAATTTCCCCCGTGGACTAATTTTTCTTTTACTGTGTCTTAATACATTTGTGACTTTTAATATTGATTCCATTAACAAGTAACTTTTCCCTGTCAGAATGGCTTTTCATCACCTGAAAGATTATACTTGGAGTAGCATTTATTACTATTTTAAATTCTTTATAGGTATCAGGAAAGATTTTAGATCTGAGCAATTCCTCAAAACTAGGTGAGCTTCATCATTTTGTAAATCTGTAAGAACATTTATATTGCTTTTCAATCCAATGTTGTAAATATAA
>JAJHUR010113310.1:0-18503 GCA_027495735.1 Lutjanus campechanus | reverse complement strand
GGAAAAGACACACACACACACACACACACACACACACACACACACACACACACACACTCACAATCATATGATTAATCATGCTGCTGTATTAAGTATAGTGCAAACTGTACTTGAAGAAGTAGCTAGATATTTATCATTTTTTTAAAAACAGGAAGTACAGCTTGAAAAAATGTCTGTTATAAATGAATGATAAATCTCATGTGTACAGCATTTTTATCTATGCAAAATTTGTTTATTCTATTTAACTAGGGACTTTAATGATCAATAATTAATTGATTCATTGCTGTTCAGAATTTAACCACATAAAAATTAACTGATAGATAGTATAGAAATGACAGTAATTATACCTCGTTTGACATTGTTTAACAAGAAAACTTAAACTTCAACTTAAAATGAAAAAAAAAAATGAAAAAGAAAGAGAGTAACTGAAAATGACACAAAAACGTGCTTGTATCTTATCAATTATTAATGAATAATTGATTATTTGATTGCTAACTCAGTTAGGGAAAATGCACAAAATTTGCAAACCTACTTTTGACTTAAAGCCTTGACCTTGTGTCTTTGGCAATGAATGCAAAAACAATATAGCATTTACTACCTGTCCTTTGATATAATAATAAATAAATACAAGAATTAATCGTAATATCATGATATGCACTGTCACAGTACGTATGGTATTGACACATTTCTTTATTGTGATATCATATTTGATATATTGTTACATCTCTATTACAGTGTAATAGAACACATTATAGATATTTAATCTATAGAGTCCATTGATCTGAAGCAGATCATGTGACGCAGGTAATAGAGTGGGATCACTGACTACAGGGGCAGCTGTGATCAAATTATTCAATCTGACCTTGATTATCAGTTCTGACACTGTTCTCAGAGCTCCTCCGGCAGGTTCTACCAGGGTTCAGGACTGATGACGAGCACGCATTGTTTCCTCCTGCCCAGACGAGCTTTGTAACAATCTATAATACATTAGACTTCAGAGTGGCTGTGAACACAGTGGAGCGTGAGCAGAGGCACTTCAGCTGCTCGAGGGGGGAAGTTTGCCTGAATCTGCTCTCCTGCCAGTGATTTGACTAAAATACAAACACAACCATGAGTGTGCTGTGACCTGACTCATCTACAAATTAATCAAATGAGTAGACCGGCTCTTGGATATCCTCTGTAATAATATGACAACATGATAGTTATTAACCTACAGCCATTTTATAAAGCATTTGCATTCGCTGCTGTGTGGTGAAATTTCATTTCAAACCTTGATTTAAACTAAGAGAACCATTGACCTTGCCCTCATTTACGATAACGTCAAGTTATAGACAAGTAGAAAATAAAGAGGACAAAAACACCCATGTTACTATGGTAACAATCAGTGTCACCAACTCAGCAGCCCCTCAACAAGAAACACATGATACAGCGTCCTGTATCATGTTTTTAGATCTTTTTTGAACTTCTTTGATGCTCCTCTCAGTGATTAACAATGTTGACTGTCGCTGCATTTTTTTTTCCATATCAGATTATTTTTTGTATTGTTACACTCTTTGCTAAACTTTAAAGTAAAATGTCCTTGTGACTGTTGAGTTCCTCCAGAAGATGTTGCGGTAAACAGAGCTGAGCAGTTGGAAGTCACTCAAATGGCCGTTTTATTATTTTGAAAAAGGTCTTAATTGAATTCATGGTGCCATAGCTTAAGATTTCCAAGAACTAAACTGCTTTGTGCAACGGATGAATTTAGATCTACTATCTGTTATTTCTACACCATAGTCAAAATCTATCTTCGTGAAACTGACCCTTGGCCTATCCAACTAACGGGCCAGTTATGGCTCTTTTGAATTTTCCTATGGCCTGCAAGAGGCCCGCCTGGAATAGACAAGAAAAATGTGACCTGTACCTGGATGGAACGTTGATATCTTGTTCTGAACTCTTGCAAAAATATGATCTGGAACATGAAGGTATTTTTTGGAGAGACAGATCACTAAGGGGCAGTTCAGTCAGGACAGGAATCCAGTGATGGAACTTCCGGATTGACCTTCAGAAATGGTCTACAAATCCTTTAATGGCTTACTAAAAGATATCTGTGAAAATCTGTGAGGATCATTTGGCAGAAGGACCTAGGGCGTGAACTGAGTGAGGAGGAATGGTTAACAATACTGTCAAATGCTGGGAAATATATAAAGGAGGCTTGAGGGAAATTTATTCAATATAAGTTAATACATAGGTTTTACTTCACTCCTACTAAGCTCCACATGATGGCCAGTGATTCATATTGGAAATATCAAATATCAGTCAGAAACAGGAACATTTTTACATGTGCTCTGGGGATGTAAACTTGTTTACCCATTTTGGCGAAGAGAACTAGAACACATAGGGAAGTGTTTAGGTAATACGGCGCCTAAATCACCCAGACTACGCCTGAAGGGAGACCAAACACAACTGCAAAATGTATCAAATTATGACTTTGCAGTGATAAATGTCAGGGCTGTCAGGGCTGCTCAAGTCATCCTCTGATTTTGGAAAAGTACATCCCCTCCCAGCTTAAAAAAACAGGATCATATGAACAAATGTTAGAGTCAATAATGAATGTGAGAACTTTAAGAGGTTGTGGGACTGCTGCTGTACCGCCGTAGTTGCTAAAAAATTATTTTGTTTCTAAGTATGTGTATTCACATACTAGTCTTCACAATCTAGTATTAATACTGTCTAATTGCTTATATTTAAATGAAGAAAACTTTAATTACTACTACCTCATGTTGCACTCTGGGCGAGCAGCTCATGTTAGCTGAGCAACATTACGTTGATTGTGAAAACCACCAACTCCAGAGCAAATGCATTTATTTACTTTGCCGACCGCAACAAGTAAAAAACCTTCTGGTGTTTTTATTGTGCAACAAATGTATCACTGTGATAAGAATACAGCGTGAAGAGGCACTGCAAGTCAGATCATGGCTGCTTTTCTGACAGTTTTCCTGATGGCTTGTACACTGCAGAGTTATGTGTTGCCATTAATTGACAAATTATTGTGTGAGGCCCACGAGTTTTCCTATTTGGCCCTCCTGCTATTGAACGGCCCTGTCTTAGAAAGTTCTAATGCGTCTCATATTGTCAACAGCAGCGTGCTTGGAAAGTACAAACAACTTGGCTGCAACGATCACCAGAACCAGAAAAATCAAGAATCAAGCCCACTTTAAATGAATCTTGATTAAAAAACCTGCAGCCGATGAATCAGCACCATGTTAGCTTGTGTTTCTCACCGTAGAAGTGAAGCTGCTGAAGCATTTTTATGTGATTTGTGCTACTCTGACAACATGCAGTTCCGATGTTCTGCAGTCTGTGGATCCTACATTCCCCTACATCACTATCCTAGATAAAACAGCAGTATCCCTGCTACCACAGTCAGGTTCTGTACAGCAGCTGGAATAGGTTGATCTGATTCATAGTTAAGTTAAAACGCACCAATCCATAAATGGAATAGTTGTGCATTCAGCCAATTAAGATAATGATGTGCAGTGTTCATAAAGCTGGGCTCCTTTCCCAACACTACACCTAAATGCACTTCTTAAAGTCTGACACGCATTAAAAAGCTCTCATTGTGTGTTTTTCTGGTGTTATTTTGACTTGTTTTGTTCTCTGCACTTGGCCTAATTGTCCTCATTTGCTTTCCTTTAGATAACAGACATATTTAAAGAAAAGCAATTCTCTTTGTTTCACTCCCTGTAATCTACGTTGAAGTGTTTTCTGGGTATCTCATTATCCTGAATCCTTTTAGACAAAGTGTTCCTGTGCTTGGGGAATTCTGCAAATGAATTCAGCAAATGAATATAAGACTCTGCCTGCCTCTATTTAATCACTACAATACGACTGATGAAGCATTTTCAAACAGCAGCGCTGATCCAGTCCAGGCCAGCGGTTCAAAACCTCGAGACCCCTTAAGATTAACGAACGTCTGGTCCTCACAAGACGAATGTTTGTGTGTAGTGAGGAGCTCAGTTGATTTTTTTGGTCTCAGACTGTTTTATTTAAATCATTTTAAAGGCCTGAAGAGGTGTTTGGGATTTAGTGGCATCCAGTGGTGAGCCTGCAGATTGCACACACCTTGTCTCACCCTCCCTTTCAAAAGGTGTAGGAGAACCTATGGTGGATGTGAAACTCAGCAGCCTCCATGGAAGAGGAGCTGCTCCCTCTGTGCTCATCCTAAGGTAACAAGCTTATTTTCAGGTGATTACACACTAATGAAACCATACTTGAATATTATATTCCATTTCTGACCTATCCTATATCATACACACCGGATCTTTAAGAGAGAGAGAGAGAGAGAGAGAGAGAGAGAGTAGGAACAGTTTGTGTCATATTATTTCCTCCCCTGATAATCATCTCATGGTTGGTTGGGTACCACTGGTCTGTGCCACTAATATTCAAAGCAGTTTGCACATGGTAATAACAGGAAATAAAAAAAATAGACAAATCTGAATTCAGAGCCCTGAGCAAGTCTTAGATTGTAGGCACACATGATAAATGTCTGGGAATATAAATTATCAGCTGATAATTGGGGGAAATTTAAATTCTTATTTCTGATTTGACAGACGCTTGCAAAGCATTTAATTGTGATGTGATGTAGGTATAGAGAATATAAAAGTAAGAGATGAACTTAAAAAATATGAAATTATTGGTTATCTGATTGGTAATGGAAATGAGAAGCAGCTAATTATCAGTTAACAGTATCGGATGAAAAAAACCGCTACATTGTACATCTCGATTAAATTATATGTAAAACATAATCTTCTTATCGGATATATGCAAAACCAGTGATGTCATAGGAGGACGGTTCTAAAAGTCCCGATAAAGACGGTGTGACTTTGTCTTATTTGATGTATCATCTAAGGTCACTGGCGAGGAAGGAAGTGATGAATCGAAATTTAGAACCATCTGTCTGTTGCGCCTTCAAACTGCAAAAAAACAAAACAAAAAAGGAAGTCTTTGTCATTTCAGGAAGACAAAATGTGAAGCTGCCAAATGCATCTGTCAACCAAAAACACTGCTTTGGACGCACAGAGCTGAACACAAGGTGGCAAGGTGCAGACAGTGGAGACTGAGTCA
Organism: Lutjanus campechanus; assembly: GCA_027495735.1. Taxonomy (NCBI): domain Eukaryota; kingdom Metazoa; phylum Chordata; class Actinopteri; order Lutjaniformes; family Lutjanidae; genus Lutjanus; species Lutjanus campechanus. The sequence continues at coordinate 13,397 of JAJHUR010113310.1, read as the reverse complement.
CTGCGACAGCTCATATGGACGCAGGTTCACACACACACACACACACACCAGAGAGGTCATGACCTGGTCTCAGCTGTGCATGTTAGTGAGACAAAGACTGGTCACACACAGCTGCTGCTCTCAGCTGGGTGACTGTGTGTGTGTGTGTCTGTGTGTGTGTATAAGCAGTGCTCAGTGTGACAGTCTGACACCATCTTGGAGTCACTCCAACATCGGAGCATCTCTCCCTCATGTCATTATATTGAGAAACAGCATGCTCATGTTTGAACCATTAAGACGAGATTGTATCTAGGAGATTAAAGAACAGGAACCATACACACACAAACACACACACACACACACTGACATCACAGAGATCCTGACAGCAGCTTCTCCTCACATGCTGAAATCTAATCTTGATCTTCGAGAAAGAGGAGCATCAACTCAAAAGTTAGAAAAGAAGAGATGAGGGGAATCTTACTTTTCTCCAAAGTATTTCCTCCAGAAGTCGGCGGCATCAGCCTTGGTGATCCTGAAATTGTCCCCCTGGAACTGTCCTCCGGGGAAGATGGCTTTGATTTCAGCCAGCATGTGGCTGAAGATCAGAGACAGCTTGGTCAGGTTCCTCCTGCAGAGAGGAGGCCACAGAAGAGAGGAAACAGTTGGTGCACCATTACAGCCTCAAACGCTCCACAGACATCACATGGAAATGATCTGACCTCCAGAATTCAGGACATATTTGAAAATTTTGTTGACTTCAGATTCACTGGTACTGCTACATAGAAACTGGTCTTTCTGACACTCATTATTACTCATTATCAAACTAAAGAAACTGTATTCTTCAAAATGTCTAAAAATCTAGAAAATAAATCACAAAAGAAGGCTTGAATAAAAAAAAGTCAGCATATATCGCATCTGTCACATGATAAATAAACTGGAACATGAAAATCTGTCTTTTTGGTTTGGTCTGGGTTAGGTTAGCTTAGGTTAGGTTATATCACACATCATATATCACATGACAAATAAAGAGGAACATGAAAATCTGTCCGTGCTGCATCAACCAAAATGTGTTAGATGACACATGTTGTGAGAACGGTCACACTTCTCGCATTCGGAGATCATTATGTGATAAATTCAAAACCGAAGCCAAATTCTATCATTTTCCAGCTGGCAAAGTTGCTTCTGCAACTCAAAAAAACAAAAAAAACCTCACTGTAATGTCACAGTCACACAGCTGCTGCTCTTTTCAAACCATCTTTGACTGCAGTTACACCTTGTTAAGCCAACACGATAGATAATGTAGCTGTCAGTTTGGGTCACGTTCACTTAATTCTTTCCTGTGCTCAATAACAATCCAGTGTGTGTGGGCGTGCACCTTTCTCTCTGAAAGCCAGAAAACAGACAATAAGATGTGAGATGATAGATGTAACATCTAACACTGCAGCACAGACTGCAAAACAACACTGACTTTGTTGACCCAAAGGATCTTTTAAGGAGTTCTTGCGGATTCATTTATTTGTGACAACAGTGTTGTTGTCAATGTGCAATAACACATTATTATTTACACTGTATCATAATATGATAATAGTAACACTATAACTAGAGGTGTTGACTCGAGTCAGAGTCACAAATTTGATGACTTTAGACTCGACAAAATTAAAAAAAAGATTTGCAACGCAACTTGGACTTTAACACCAGTCACTCGTGACTTCACTCAGACTTGAACCTTTTGACTCGCGGTTCTACAAAGGTGTAAAAGCATGCGTTGCACCCACAGTTTATTTTATGTTTCACACCCTCAGTTGAAATATGAATAATAAATGGCAAGTGCAAGGTGGTAGGTTTTTAAACACATGGACTGCGTGTCTCCATGAGCACCTTCTATTTTGGCTCATGCATGTGCAGCAGCACAGCATGCAATGGACTGGGTGAAGGCGACTATAGATCAGCAGGTGTGGTGATTATTAAATACTCTCTCATCCAATCACAGTTACAAAGAGAAAGTTTTACCTCCGTAAAAGTGGATGGTTCAGAGCGTCACAACATGACAGCTACACTGCAGACTCGCCAGTATATTTAGTTTAGGTAAATATAGATCAGTGGTTGTGGTGATTATCAAATACTCTCTCAGCCAGTCACAGTTACAAACACAAAGCTTTACCTCCATCAAAGTGTGGATGGTTCAGAGTGTCTATATGTCGTAGTATCTATTATATTAATGGCTCAGAATGTCACAACATGACTGATGGAGCGTAATTTTCCATCATCGCCATTATAATAGTTCTCAAACACTGGCCAAACAGCACAAAAAAAACACATTATTCTTGAAATGGGTGGCATTTAATTAACAGACGATTAAAAACAACAAATAATGATAAATTGAAACTGCAGGAGTGTGATTATCTGTAAAGGAAATACAGCTAATAAGTAACATGAAACTGGCAGTGGCGGAACCTTTATCAAATAATTCACTTTATAATTTGGGATTTTCTATTCGACTTATAAAATGTACAAACATTAATTTGCATTTAAATTACATTAACAAAACAGAGCTGACCACTGCCGCAGAAAAAGAAATCATAAAAGACTTGAGTTTTCAGAACATTTTCCACAGAAGTCAGACTTTGATGAAGTATTAGGGAGTGAGCTGCGAGATTAGTGAATTACTGAAATGGCTGAGGTATGGATAGTGGAGTTTAAGCTTCCTGCCCAGCAGAAGTTAGCAATAGTCCTAAATCCTGGGGGAAGTCAGGAAGGACACTCCAGGAGGTTTTTTTTTTTTTTTAGCTTATTCTCTGTGAAGTGTTGGTGACTCTCGTCTCCCTCTCCCCTGGGACAGGGATTTGCCTCCAGCTCCCTGCGAGATTAGAACGGAGGCTCGTAAACACTCCAGGGAAAACACACAGGCACAACAGGGTGACTTTGCCCAAGGTGTGAGTGTGTGGGACAAAGACAGCACACTGGCTGTGGGGCGCTGATAACAAGCTTTGTCTGTGTGTGTGTGCGTGCGTGCGTGCGTGTGCTGTACCTTGAGCACATCATCCAAACTTTTAATTCTTCTTTCAAACCTGCACCAAACAGCCAAAGTTTTGTTTATCACACCTCTGTGATTTACCGGTGTCACAGCACAATCATTCCACTGAGTTAATCATTTCCGTGTTTGGGGTAACCCGGAGGTGTGTGTATTGCATTATTAATTTGAATCTAACGTAAGCTTCCCCTCAGTGACACAGCCTCAAAATGTGACAGAAAAGGTTTACTTTTATTGACAAAAAAAAAAAGATAATCAGCACAATCTTCAACTATTCATAAGAATTATATGTACTAGTGTGGGAGCAAACCTTGTACTGATCAGATCAAACGTCTGGACAAAGTTGCATTACATAAAGGACCAAACTGTGTGGATGTTGTGAGGTTAGGTCAGCTTAGGTTAGGTTCCACTTAGGTTACGTTCGACTTTTATCTGCTCATTCATACTTATGACATAAGACATAAGACACAAATCCCAAAATTACTTTCTCTAGATTCAAATTTCTTTGCCTCGTGAGTGAGTTTTTTGACAAAAAATGCTATACGCCTCACAATCTCACGTAGTCAAACATTATTAGCACTGAATCTTCGTCACTGTTGCATTTTAAAGTGATCATATTTACAGCAACAAGAAAGAAATGTGCAGTTTATGCAGTAACTGAATATATTTTTTGAATATGCTGTAACTCTGTGTAGTCTGTATGCTGTCTATGTTCTGACTTATTGTGATACTCAGCCTCTGTCTAATGATTCACATTCTCAGCCCATCCATTTCTCTCAGACTATCCTCACTACTATAAAGAGCAATAAAGTTGTAGCTCCTCTATGTACAACACATCATCACCTCTGAATCGAGATAATGCATGCGTGTTTGTTTTTCCACAAGAAAAAAACACATACGTACACACACACACAGACTTATTAGATGTGACAAGGAGCTAATCACCTGATATTTGCTGAATCTTAAACAGGTATGTGTTAATTTAATCTGCCTACATCTCACAATGTCACAACTACCGTTTGTCAGCAGCCCTCTGTACATAATCAGAGTAGGAGTGTGATACTGAATATGTAACACTTATACATACATATAGATACTACACTGGTGTAGTGAGTGAAATCAGTGGATACTTATTACAAGTCTGGTGGTCAGATGTCAATGTAATTTAATTAAAAAACCTGAATTAATGGAAAATGAAATGAAAAAAAAAGTTAAAAGCTTCAGAGTATAATTGAATAGATAATATGCTTATAGAATATTCAGTATATCTCTAGACTTTCTTAATGTCTGATTCAAAGAAATAAAAGGAAAAAAGCACATTCAATACTTTTCTTGTCAGCAAATCCCACGTGGAGATCCATACAAACGATGATTATATTCTAGTAACAATAAACAAACAGACAAACAAAAAGAGCTGGAGTTGGTCCCCACTGCCTCTGATACTAAGATGGGTTAAATGCAGAGACTGACTCTGACTGCAATATTGTATTTGTCCAAAAAACACACCAGTGATCCACAGCATTAAACAACAGTCCTGCACACTAGCAAACCTGAATTCAACATTTCCTAAAAAGCTGTGGATGACTGAAGGAAACTACTCAGTCTTTTTAAACAAATCAATAAAACTATATTTGTGAGTTGCTTTAAAGATTTACACCTTCAGTAGAAACCAATGGGCTTTGAGCTAACAGCCACAGATGGATTGAGAGACGGACTAACACATTGTTGATTTGGGTGTTTTCATGAGGTTTGTTGAAGAAAAAAACATGTTGTAAAATAAATATTTCCCACTTTCTGGAACAAAGGCTCAATAACACATTGCAGATTTGAACAAAATGTCTTAAAGGACCAGTGTGTAGGATTTAGTGGCATCTAGCAGCGAGCGTGCAGATTACAAACATCAACATTAACCTCCTTTATATCCATAGATATAAAGGGCTCAATCTAAGGCTATAAAACACAGGTTATTATGAATATTATCCTCAATTTCTGCCATATTCTGCCAATAGATCCCCCTGAATCTTACACACTGGACCTTTAAATCAATTATTATACAGTCAACAGTGCAGCACCATTTAAATTATAGGCACATTGGAGCCTTGTTGGAGTTTCATTTTGTTTCATGTCCCTGTACATTAAGCTGTGTTTTAACACCATCACATCCAACAGGTACAAACTGATTGCCAGACACTTTTGCATAAATGCAAATCTTTGCCAGTTATATCTGCAATATAATCTTAGCGTCTGTGTGGCAGGTGTTTGATGGCGTTCCTTCTATACTGAAGTGCCAATTGATGCAGCGCAACCATGTAAAATGACACCCACACGTAGTGTGGTTAAGTTCCTGCCCTTCTGGTTTGAGAACACTGATTCCTCAGAATAATTAATTTAAGTTAATTATCAGTGAATTCTGGGAACACTCTGATTCAGTGGGACTGGGAAGTTCCAGTGTAAAATGAGCCAAAAACCAAAAGCAGTCACAAGCCCTGTTTAGAAGCCAAACAGCAGAGGTGGGAAGTAACTAAGTACTTTGTTACTGTACTTAAGTAGATTTTTCAGGTATTTATACATGACTTGAGTATTTATTTTTCTGACATCTTTTTACTTTTACATCACTAGATCTCAAATGTCTGTACTTTGTACTCCTTACAGGCCTGCTACTTTAGTTTTAATTCCACAAGACAGTTGTAACAAGACAAAAAGAACGTAATAAGACGAAAAAAGGCGTAAAAAATGAAATAAGACAAAAAAGATGCAACAAGATGAAAAACAACATAAGAAGAGAAACAACAGAAAAGGCGTATCAAGATGAAAAAAGTGAGACGAGGAGAAATGACACATGAAGATGCAAAATAACCAAAAAAATGTGATAAGACAAAAAAATTCAGAAAAATCTGAAAAAAACCTTAAAAAACAATGAAAAGATGTAACAAGACAAAAAAGATCGAACAAAACAAGAAAGAACATAAAAAATGTCACAAAAATGCATAAAGAAAAACTTCATAAGAAAACAAAAAAGACTGAAGAAGACAAAAACTAAACAAGACAAAAAAGTAGCTTCTGCTTTTATACTTTGAGCTTTTATACTTTGATACTGCAATAAAGAAGCTGAATCAATACTTCTACTCTTACCAGTCTTTTTAACACCAGTATCTGTACTTTTACTTGAGTACAGAATCTGTGGACTTTTGCCATCTCTGCCAAACAGTTTCAATACACGTAATCACAACCAGGGGAGCTGATATTGCACAGTTTGCTCCCAGGCTCGAGTATTCACCGTTTGTTGTTGACAATAAATCCTGCATGTGTTTTTGGTTCAGTTACTTGAACAAACCCGAACACAGCTGTAAGACATGTCGGTTTTTTGTCATGAGGGCTGCTGTGACTCTCACTTTGTCTCAACAGGCAGTCACACACATCACTGATGCTTCCTCCTCCACGTAAAAACCAGAATGACATTAGCCTGATATTAGATATTCAAGTGATATTTGGTGCTGCAACAAGATGACAGGAAGAAGAACTATTTACAATCACCTGTTTGTATATCTGAGAGAACTGAAGCTCAGCAGATGTTCAATCAGGAAAACTGTCTTCATGTGTACTTTATTACATTCTTTCTCTCTCTGTTTTTTTTTCTGCTTCCAGCTCAATCAGCTGACTGAGGGCGTCCAATCTGTGAGCCAATCATATCATCTCTGTTAAACTTCAGACTGTTGCGTTCTCTCATCTCATCTCAGTGTCAGATCAGCGCCTGTTCGCCTCCACTTTCCATCACATCCAGCGCCCGTAGGTCCTTCCACTGAGCTCATCACTCCACATCCCACCCATCCAGATCCTCAGCCGCTGCTCTTCACTAACACCACCACTGGATTCCATCTACACAGCTCATGGCATCACCACACCCTAGTTAAAATACGCCATGAGGGGGTTTAATATTTCTCTAACTTTCCCATCATTTGTAAGAAACAAATTTATTACTTTTTAAGCATCCTTTTAAATTAAAGGAATATTTTGGATTATCTGAAGTGTGGTTGCATGAGGTACTTCAATCCATAATCCATAGTCAATGTATTACCTACAGCAGATAGCTGTAGATGGCCAGTTTGGGGAAGCAGCAGGAGCAGGGATGTGCAAAGGTTTTGGGGGGACAAGTGCTCAAGGGAAAAATGGGCACCCCTCTCATAATTACATATGAAACAATAAAGTTATATATGGTTGATTTACTTATGCATTTATTTATTCCCGGTGGTAGAATATAAATAACTTCAAGTGCTGTATTTAAGAAAAATTTTGCGGTACTTCTACTTCACCATGTTATGCTACTTTGTACTTCTACTCAACCACATAGACTTCAGAGGGAAATATTGAACTTTTTGCCCTTTGATGCATGTCATTCTCTGACTCACTCTCCCCATTTCTGCCATATCTTCAGCTGTCCTGTCAATTAAAGTCATAAAAGCCCCCCGCCGCCGCGCACGCACACACAAAAATATGAGTACTCCAGTCTGAATAATGAGTTGGAGCCATAGACTGTATAATACAACAAGTTCAACTACAGATTGTTGTTCCTCCTCCAGACTCGAGGAAACTCAGGTTGCAGGAACACTGCAGGAGTGCAAGACGAGCACAACAAAGATGAGCACACAGACTCGTTTGGAGAGTGATATTTGGCTTATATAACCGTGATTTCCTGAAAAAACATATATTCTAAATATAACGTGCACTTAAACTGATATTTTGCCGCTGATCCTGTCCACAGCAGTACGTCGCTTATCTTCCTGCACCAGTACTCCTGCTGCTTCTCCAAACATGTCGACCACCATCTACTGTGGGTAATACACTGACTATGAATGAGTTCCTCACACAAGTCTCTTCCAAAAAATATTCTTTCTATTTTGGCAATATGTAGTGCAAACAACAGCAGTGAAAGGCTTTATGAGGAAATGAAAATGAACTTATTCTCCCGATAAACCTGCCCATGGTACGTATTGAACTGCTGACTCATGCTGAGGGCACTATATTGCAGCACAGATCTCTGTTTATACATCTAGATGGTGGAAACAAAGTGAGGCGATCATGATTTATTTATTGCAATGTGTTGTTTTACTGACAGCACACTGAGATCAATCTAAATGCCGTTTGGGTCAAATTATTTATGACAGAGCAGATGCTGTGTACTTTCTGTCCTTGACCACGCAGGCACGGCTCCTGCATGTGTTGTACTCAACACAGCTGACAGTGATGTGACTCAACCGATGACTGAGGCTGCAGGAAGCATAAGCTGTTTAGAAAATACATCGACTCCGGTTCCTTCAACAGCAAACACCAGACGTTCTCTTCACTCCGGAGCGATCGAGATGTCACATAACGCAGAGCTGTCCATGTGTTGCAGCAGTGACTGCAGAGGAGTGACTGGAATGAAGTAACGAGGGAACGGCAGTTTAAAGTGGGATAAGTGAGAATCACTGTTCTGTGCCTTGGTGGTAGCATACACTCCAGTGTGTGTGCGTGCATGTGCGTGTGTGTGTGTGTTTCTGCACTGACAAAGCCAAGCCCGTCTCAGTAATTTCATGCTCATGCTTTCATGCTCTCCAGTCACCATTAGGCCTCTAATCAACCGAGGACCAGCCAAAAAACGCTCCATTGGGATGCAGAGGGAGAGGCTGCAGATGCTTACATAATGGTTGTGATTTGAACTCAATTTCCAGCCTTGTTGTGGAGGATGGCTCTGCTCCGAAACACCCCCAAACAAACAGAAAAATAGCTGCATTTTCAGGTGTATGATGTATTTTTTTGGCAGTCATTTTGCGAGACAACATCCCTCTCTGCTTATTGCATCATGAGACTGCACTGCACACTCACAATGAGATATTTTTTCTGGCATCTCGTCGGACACGGAGCGCACTGCAGATTGTGTGCTCAAGTCCTCTGCAGCAACATTCTGCGTGGTGTGGTTGGTTAGTCTTCTCATGTGTCCTTGCCGTGCCCTGTGCCATTAGACCGGTTGTGTAATCTGCCTCGTTTGACAAGCGCCCCAGGAAAGCCAGCCCATTCATTAGGGCTAATGTACTCAGAGAGTGTGGAGCAGGGTGGCCACAAACTGTTGGCTCACTAACACGTACTGGAGTTGTTATAGACATCCTTCCACGGCTCCAAATGAAATTAAACCATACTGGTTTCAACCAAAATGTTCACTAAAAATAGAGATGGGAAGTACAAATACTTTGTTACTTTACTTAAGTGGATTTTTCAGGTATCTATACTCTTTTTGAGTATTTCTTTTTCTGAAGACTTAATATTTTCTACTCTGTACATTTTCAAAACAGGCTCATTACTTTAGTTTTAATGTAAGACTCAAGAGAAGTAACAAGACAAAAACAACATATGAGGTGTAACAAGACAAACACAATATACCAAGACTTAAAACAATGTAACAATACATAAAACAATGTAATGCCACTAAAAGATGTAACAAGACGAAAATGATGAAAAAGACATAAAAGATGTAACAAGACGAAAATGATGAAAAAGACGTAACAAAACAAAGAAAGACATAAGATGAAAGGTAAAAGACATAAAAAGACAAAAAAAAATATAAGATGTAACAAGATGAAAAAAATGTACAAACACTTAACAAGACGGAAAATTATGTGAAAGACGTAACAAGACAAAACAACATAACATGACCAAACTGATATAAAATTACATAACATGACTACGATGATGTAAAAGACAAAAATGTCCTAAGAAGACAGAACAATACAAAAGCAACAAAACAAAATGTAATAAAACTAAATTATGTGGAAGAAATGACAAAAGCAATGTAACAAGATATAACGAGACGAAGACAACATAAAATATGTAACAAGATGAAAACGATCTAAAAGACATAACAAAATGAACACAACCTAACAAGAAGAAAACAACGTTAAAGACGTATTATTAAGATGAAAACAACGTGCCAAGAAAAACCAAGATAAAAGACATAAGAAGACGAAAATTAAGTAAGACGCAGCAAGATTAAACACATATGAGAGAATGTGAGGTTCAGTTAGCTTTGCACAAAAACAGCCTAGACATGTCCTTCAGAGGAAGACTTCTTACTTATGTACTTTAGGCACATTTCAGAGCCTGTCCTTTTCCACTTTTACTTAAGTAAAGAAGTCAAATCAGTGCTTCTAAGTCTTTTAAAAAAAAAACAAATATCCATACTACTTGTGTACAGAATGTGTGTACTTTTGCCACCTCTGCTTACAAAAAAAACCCTCACGTTTAAAATCTTACAGTCAAACACTTTTACAAGAAAGACACAAAGTTGCTGACATGTTGTCACATCGTTGTTGTGGTGACACCTGCACTGTGCAGCTCAACCGCCTACTATCTCTATTCCTACTGGTTTCCTGTCACCTGAACAATATCACTATCTTCAGTCTCAAACTGCTGTTCCTCTAGTTCTGCACACTGTACTTTTCCCTCTAAAACATTTGGGCCACTCAGAGAGAAGTCGCTCATAATGAACTGACAGTTACTTAATAGTGATATAAATGTAGCATACAAAGATACTAGAAATGTGTCTCACTTCCATGACAGTTTAGTTAACTAGAATTTGTCCAACTTTGATAAGTCCCCCCCCCCAGGTCAAAGGTTCAGTTTTCCAACTTTCACTGTAATCATCATTCGGTCCTCGGGCTGAGTGATACAGCTGAAAAATGTATCACGCTAAAGTCTTTTATTTCAAAAGATTTTTGATCATTATTAAGAATTTTTAATGACCTATTTTTAATAAATTCCAAAGGACCAATTTAAAGGACCAGTTTGCAGGATTTAGTGGTGTCTTAGTGGTGAGATTGCAAACAAAAAGTGAAAGCCTGCATGTAACGCTGGCGTTTGGTTTGTCTGTTCTGGGCTACTGTAGAAACTTGGTGGTTCAACATGTGCTCCCTCAGTAGATACAAAGGGCTGATTCTAAAGTAACAAAAACACAAGGATTCTTATTTTTAGGTGATTACACACAAATGAAAACATCCACTTATAAATCCTTATAAACTTTACCTTGAATTTAACCGTAATATTTATTAGAGATACACCAATTGCAATTTTCTTGTCTGATTCCAATTTGCAAATTTTTAAAAGTTTACGAGAATGATTTTTATGCGCGTCACTCAAAGCATGCTCCATTTCAAGGATATGACAGGCTGTTTATGAACCGGGGCGATTACATTATGCACTTTCATGGTGGTTTGCATTTAAGTGAAACTATTGAACAATTTTCTAATTGCTATTGACGTAGTGTCTATTGCTAATACATATTGCTATCGTTTTATTGCCCATTGTCCTCATGTATGGTGCAGAAAAATCAATACTCAATCATAAACTACAACATTTCTCTCGTGGGAGACAATGAAAATGTTTCTGGATCTCTGGCCAAGAGAAAAGCAGGGATTAAAACCACACCTGCTTGAAAGTCGGGGGTTGTCTGGGATTGGAGATAGCTATAATTATGAGGCCTGGAGGTTAAAGGTCAAAGCTGGGGCATGACAGCAGGCGGGGGGACAGGAGGGGTAAAGGAGCCCTTAGTACATGACCTGAATAAAGCTCCATGCCCTGCCCAGGAGGGGCCAGTCTTGTTTGTCTTTGCGTGTGTTTGTGTTTGGGTGTGTAGCCGCAGCTGACAGCAGAGATACACTGAGAGCAGAGTGGCCATGAGGGACTGTAATGGCTTCACAAAGGGACTATCAGACAGATGAGATGTCTATCACATCTCCTCCATGCTGCTGCTGCCGCCACACTGAGTGAGCCAGAGGGCAGGATGGAGGCTGGCGGGGAACAAACAGCTGCGATGAGGGTGGAGATAAGACTACACAGGGTGAGGAGAAGAGGTGGTGGATGGGAAGTCTGGGTGAAAACACAAAGCGGAAAGATGGAGGGAAAAAAAACTCGAAGGAGAAGGGCACTCAGTCAGTGGAGCTGCTGATTGAATTGTTTCATAGGATTGTTATTAACATCAATTATTCAGGCAAATCATTTGCCGCAGAAAAAAAAAAGAGCTACAGAGAACGTCCATTAAGACAGAGAGGCAGAGACAGAGGAGGGAGGACGAGCTCTTAAAAGCAATTCATTTGAAACAAAGAGAAAAACAGCTACGGCCATCAATCAAGAGTAATAAAAAGCAAGAAAGGTGAAGAATGGGGGGAAATACTAAAGCATGAGAGTTTGTGTTCATGATGATTTTCTGTCTGAGCCCATCCATCCTGACTCAGAGGCTCTGGTTGTATAATGGATGGGTGAGGAGGAGGAAATAACAGATTTCTCCTCCCTCTCGCCAGAAATAGAGACATACAGCAGGGAGCAGACGGTTAGAGTTAAAATGCTGCTTAATGGTGAAAGTTTGATAGAGAACTTGCAGGAAAAAGACCAGTCCACCGGCTTTCATGTCATCTTAGACTCTGACGGCCTGTGTAAAACTTCAAATGTCACACCATTTAGCAGAAACAAACAAAAAAAAAACATGCTGAGACACACATCAGAAGACTAAAACACAAGTTTGAAGTTACAAAACATTTCTTTTGATTAAAGGTTGATCACTGTTGCAGGTCCTTTTTTTCTGTCCACTGCCTCTGGACGTTAAGTTAAAGGGACAGTTCACCTCTTATTGTAGTGCTGTTAATCCATCTAGATACATTTGGGTTGAGTTTTTTGAAGCGCCAAAACATACATTCGTAAAGTAGAACACCAGCGTCTCTTTTTAGAAATCATGACCCGGTTATTCAAGATAATCCACACACCTTGTTGTGAGCAGTTTCATGTTGACTTGACACAAAGACCCACCTCTTGTCAGACTGACACAGATTTTTATGTTAGGTCAACAAGTTTGGATGTTTGACTTCATTTTACTGAAATGCATACAGCTGATACAGCCTGCTCACTTCAGGACCAATTACCAACACATACATTATGCACTTAGCAAATATTTTGATAGCTGAATGAATTTAAAAAAATGTTTGTAAAAAATACATACTCCATGTTTTTGTGTTCATATGACATGTCAGTTTCTTGTTCAATAAAACTAATAGTTTGTGTTCCCTTTGGAGCGCATGTCCAGCATTAAAACTTTCCTGAGACCGCTCTTTTTATAGCTTGAAAAAACATTTATGACAAAAACATGCTTGTGTGTCTCCACATTTTAAGATAAGACATGGTTGTTTATTTTCACAATTATAAGACTTTAAACTAATTATTCGAAGTTCAGTTAACTTACATTTTTATTATTTACTGTGAACATTAAAGGAGAAATCTGTTGTATATTTACCGTAATAAATCATAAAATGACCATGATGTGTCATCAGAGATCATCAGAGAAAAATTTTAAGCTGAAATACTCGCTTTA
>JAJHUR010113309.1:685-13936 GCA_027495735.1 Lutjanus campechanus | reverse complement strand
TGGTAGCTATGACAACAGTTACCGAGGAGCCTGATATAGATCAGACAGTTTGTCATGTAGTGTCAGTTGATTGTGAATAAAATAATAAACGGCATGCCGTTGCATTGTCAGAGAGAGAAGAGTGTGTCAGCGTGTTTCAGCGTTGAAAGTTTACTCTACCTTAGCCAATTATCATCACTTATGTGGTTGTCCCATCCCTCCCTCGTCCCTCACCAAAGAAAAAAAAACAGCTGTGCAGGTGCTGTACGTGGCTGAGAGCCGAGCCGGATGACAAGGGCTTCAATGAATAGCTTTAGTTTATAACACACCACATTTAATTGTTGATAACGGTAACGGCGTTGTAACGATGGAAATAGTAACAGTTAGATTGCCCGTTATTGAAAAAAATAACGCCGTTAGTAACGCCGTTTATTTTAACGCCGTTATTTCCATCACTGGCTCTGAGTACACATCAATCAGAATCAATCAGAACATCTTTGACCGTTTAGGGCGAGCCGGCGACATCTCCGCAACAGAGATAATCCTTCTAACAGCAACAACAAAAAGCACATGGAATGACGTCCGTGCATTGCTCGTGGGGTGTGTTCGTTTGCTGTGTTAGCGCACCCCGGGAGGAATCGATAAGGGAACCGAAATGGAGTTTTACCAGCGATTCCAAAGAATTGGTTAACTGCGGACGGGAGCGTACCTATGTTCCCCGGGTCCTATGTTCCCTGGGTCCTATGTTCCCCGCTTTGTATGTGACCGGGGAACATAGGACCCTTTTTTAGAAAAAGGGTCCTATGTTCCCCGCTTTTCCCCAAAAAGACCCCGGGGAACATAGGACCTTTTTTTAAAAAAGGGGTCCTATGTTCCCCGATCTGTTATTTTTAAAATAGCCTACTATATAATGTTGCTATTTATTTATTTATTTTTATATTTTTTAATAGGCTTATGTACAGGGCATATGACGCACATATCCAATTAGGCCCATAGAGAACAGGCTGTAAATTGGCTTTCGTTTTTGCAAATGAAGGGAGAAGTTGCTTGATGCCTGTGTTATGTTGACAGTGATCACCCCTAACCCTAACCGTAACCCTAATTATGGTGGAAAAAATAAGCCCTAAATATTATAGGACCCGTTAAGGAAAAGCTGGGATCACAGTTCCCCGGTTTGTTCATCAACTGGCAAGAGCGGGGAACATAGGACCCTTTTTCTAAAAAAGGGTCCTATGTTCCCCACTTTGTATGTGACCGGGGAACATAGGACCTGGGGAACATAGGACCCGGGGAACATAGGGATGACCCCACTGCGGACCCTGTTCCAAATTAAAACCGGTTATCGATGCGCAGCCCTACTCACCACTATGCCGATGTGACGATAAGACTTCGTATATATCTTAATGGACGCACATACCGAAGTCTCGCAAGATCGACGCCATGTTTACATCCTACCGGCTACATGCTACAAGTGATATTTCTGCTAAAAACATGGCGTAAATGTCGTCTTTTAGGGTTAATTTTTAGTGTCGCGGCTCGCGGACACTTGGATTACACCACACAAGCAGGATGGAGACATTTTGTGTTTGTTTTGTGTGCTATTTTTAACATTTTATCCGTGGTCACCTTTCACTGCCATTGTACTGGACGAGGCTGCTACCCTGTTTCTCCTAAAACTCCAGGATTGTTTGGTGAACTGAAGATCTTCACTTATCATCACATCGGCATAGTGGTGAGTACATACTGAGTGGATTATTCTCGCAGGGTGGAATATCACTTTAAGGTCTCGCTTAAGCTTACGGGCTGTTTCCCAGAGTCTCCTTAGTTAATATATATCTTCTGAAAGGTGTACCTTAATATTGCATATTTTAATTATGTATGTATTTATTTATTTATTTGTTTAAGCTAACTAACTGAGGATATATTTTTTCTGGGTATGTTACTATATTATTCTTAAGGTTTAATTTTCATGCGGGCTGGTGTGTGTTTTGTTGCTCTTATGTGTTTTCTGTCAAGCACATTGAGCGCTTTAATTAATTAGTAAACAAGCACAAAGAGCCATGAAGTCAAAGGCTTGTGATCATTAATGCTGTTAAAACAGTAACTTGTGTCTCTACCATCTGAATGAGACACACAACACAATGTCTGACACAAGCTTTGTGTGGAAATACTTAAATTACTTAAACATTAAATAAAATTTTCAACGATGAAAATGGAAAATTGGCTGAGCTGAGAAAAAAAGATGGACTCTTCAGAAGAGGTAATTATTGTATGTTTTTTTTCTGCCACAGAAACACAAATAGCCTATTACATTTGTCATGGTTTGGAGTTTTTGTAGTCACTTCCTGATTTATTTTGTAGTATTGGTTTTCCCTTGTGTGTCTATATTGTTTTTACTTCCTGCCTTTGTCTGTTTTCCCGCTCTTTTTGATCACTGATTATTTTCACCTGTTCTGACTGCCCTCACCTGTGTCTAATTATCCTCCCTCTCCCTTGTGTATTTAAGCCTTTGTGTCCCCTTCCCCAGTGTTGGTTCGTACTTGTTAGTTGTCTTGAGTGTCTCGTGAATCCTTGCTCCTCGTGTTTTTGCTCTTGTTCCTTGTGTTTTTTGCTCTGGTTGGATTTATTTGGTTTCTCGTGGATTTTGACTTTTTGATCTCTTCAGTAGGATTTTGGTTGCCTTTTTTTCCTTTGCCTTTTGTGTTTATTTTTCCACCGCCTTGTTTGAAGATTTGCTGTTGCCTTTTTTTGTGTTAAGTTTTTTTTTTGGATCTTTTGGTTATTATTAAATTTTCACTGAACTGTTCTGCTCTCCCTGTCTGCATTTGGGTCCTAACCTGAAAACCCCCATAAACGTGACAACATTATTATTCTACCTGCGCTCTGCCTCTTGCTATGAGACTCTCCACTCTTCATCCCCCTCCTTTCTTGTTGTGAGGTAAAACGTGTCATTTCCTGTGCGCCAGCGCGGGAATGTCGCCGGTTGACAAGCAAAGCAAAAATGATATATATTGAAAAATACCACGAGATGTTAGAGGAGCCGATCGGCTTAATCAGTATTGTGTCATCTCCTCTAGTAGTGGCTTGGGTGAAACGGACATTTACGGACATGTAGAAGTTGAAAACTGAAACTTATTATATCAGTTTGTATTGAATACATTTTTGTATTTCCAAGTTACAAATGACCCCAAACAGTATGTTGTATTTCATTTAAATACATTTATAGAGGAAGTATTTCTGGTTTGTAACTAGATACGTTTTCATGTATATCTTTGCTGCTCATAATCAGTCAACGATCTTTAATTTGTTAGGATCTGCATCATTCTACATCTTATCTTAGTCAAAAGCTCCTCTAATCAGGGCCACCAACAGGGATTTTGAGCCCCATGAACACATATCACATTGGACCCCACCACCACAAGCCACGCCGAACCTGTGCTACTGTTGTACATATGATAACATTTCCCATGAAATAATACAATTTAATTGCATGCACCACAGAAAAAAAAAGATCTTGCAGAATACCCAAACTAATCTCATCAACTGTCCAGCATCCGTACGGACTGTAGGCTGTTTTCTTTTGAAAATTAATGATTATGTGGAAAAATAATTCAATTGTTTTTGAGGAGTATTCTTGGCCACTAGGGGGCAGCGTCTCAGTAGCTCTTGGCTGGCTTAGTTAGGAGGCAGCCATATTGTGGTTTCTCTGTGGCACATGTTCCTGTTATGGTGGTTGTATTAACCTGCTGTTATATTTCTGTAAGTCATTGCATTCTTTTATTATTACTATCAGCTTCTATTAAGTTTCTGTTGTTTATTATGTTAGATCTTCATCTAGGAATTGCCTGTCTCAGCTAATGTTGTTGTTTGTGTATCGCTGCAGGGCTTCTTCATCTTTGTCATTAAACCAGTTTCATGACATTGAGGAGTGTTTTCTTCAGTTTTTACTGAAAGGGTTTCATATTTTTTCTTTTTTTTTAATTAATAATAAAACAAGACATTGTCATGGACCCCCTGCAGTTAAACCAACTGATGTGTCATTGAACGCAAAGCTGCTCACCTTTTTCAGCTGGGAGGAGGGCCGGTTCCTGTGGGGGGTGAAGAGACGGACCTGCTGAGCCTGAAGCTGAATCGGCATCTGTGGGACCTGGAGAAGCAGGGACAGCTGATGTAGCACCAATAGTTTGATCAAAGTTTGCCTGCATTGATTAAATGTCAGCGAAAAGAGGAATGAAATGTGAACACTGAATATATGAAGTAACTAATGTTAGCATAGCGACAGTAGCCTATTTCACTGTGGCCAAAATTGATGAATTACCACCACTCATAAACTAAACCACCTTTAATTTTGAAGAAATGAGTAACAAACTGTCTCCTTTTCTTCTCTCTCTCTCTTGACATTTCAAATGAAATCAAATCAAATCAAACCAGCTCCTCACTTGCAATTCACTTCACAAAGCAGCATACACACCTGCTCTGGGGGCAGGACTGAAACATTTAGTGTAATTAAAGGGGGGTGTTGGCAACAGAGACTCTCAGGATTTTTTGTTTGATTTTGTTTTCTCCAAATCAAAAATTTGTAACTAAATAGGTGTTAATTTAAAAAGGCTGTAATAGTAATAGGGTTCCTGCACCTGAAGTCAACACAGGTAAACAGGTAACTTTATAACAGGTAAATTTGTAACAGGTGACAGTACAATGATTGGGATCGAAAGGACATCCTCACAAGGCAACAATGATAGGGAGAGGGTCACTGATTTATGAAAAACTGTATGGGTAAATATTCCACAAGTTTAAGAACAATGTTTCTCAACACAAAGGAATTTAGAGATTTTTACCCTCTACAATCCATAATATCATTAAAAGATTCAGAGAAGTCTCTGGACGTCTTGACCTCCAGGCTAAAGAGGGAGAGAACCAATGTGATTGTTGCCAGTGCTAACTTCAAAAGCCAGCATCTGTGATGGCATCAAGAGTAACTGTCACATCTGTGAAGGCCCCATTAATGACTAAAGTTAGGGGTTAGGGTTAGGGTCAGTGAAAGGATGCAGAGACACATTGTGGACGTGTTCCAATAGTGTGTCTTTGTAGTAAAAGAGTTCAGGTACTAGACTGACCTGCCTGCAGTCCAGACCTGTCTCCCATTGAAAATGCGTGATGCAACGCGACCATCCATCCATCTTCTTCTGCTTATCCGGGGCCGGGTCGCAGGGGCAGCAGTCTGAGCAGGGACACCCAGACTTTCCTCTCACCATACACTTCCTCCAGCACTTCCGGGAGAATCCCGAGGCGTTCCCAGGCCAGCCGAGCAACATAGTCCCTCCAATGTGTCCTGGGTCTTCCCCTGGGCCTCCTCCCGGTGAGGCATGCCCGGAACACCCTCCCAGGAAGGCGTCCAGGAGGCTTCTGGTATAGATGCCCAAGCCACCTCAGCTGGCTCCTCTTGATGTGGGGGAGTAGCGGCTCTACTCTGCGCTCCTCCCGGGTGACAGTGCTCCTCACCCTATCTCTAAGGGAGCGCCCCGCCACCCTGAGGAAACTCATTTCGGCCACTTGTATCCGAGATCTCATTCTTTCGGTCATGACCCAGAGTTCATAACCATAGGGGAGGGCAGGAAAGTAGATTGACCAGTAAATCGACTGCATTACTGCTGCCGCTGCACTGATCCACCTGTCA
Organism: Lutjanus campechanus; assembly: GCA_027495735.1. Classification (NCBI taxonomy): domain Eukaryota; kingdom Metazoa; phylum Chordata; class Actinopteri; order Lutjaniformes; family Lutjanidae; genus Lutjanus; species Lutjanus campechanus. The sequence continues at coordinate 8,280 of JAJHUR010113309.1, read as the reverse complement.
ATCTCACGTTCCAACCTTCCCTCACTTGTGAACAAGACCCCAAGATACTTGAACTCCTCCACTTGAGGCAGGAACTCTCCTCCAACCCAGAGGGAGCAAGCTACCTTTTTCCAGTCGAGAACTATGGCCTCAGACTTGGAAGTGCTAATTCTCATTCCAGCCAGTTCACACTTGGCTGCAAACCTCCCCATCACATGCTGAAGGTCCTGGTTCCAAGGAGCCAAAAGGACAACATCATCCGCAAAAAGCAGAGATGAGATCTAGGCTGTGCCTAGAAATTCTGTCCGTAAAAATAATGAACAGAACTGGTGACAAGGGCAGCCCTGCTGGAGTCCAGCATGCACTGGGAACAGGTCTGACTTACTGCCGGCAATGTGAACCAAGCTCCTGCTCCGGTCATACAGAGACCATACAGCCCTTAGTAGAGGGCCCCGGACTCTGTACTTCCGAAGCACCTCCCACAGAATGCCACGAGGGACATGGTCGAATGCCTTCTCCAAGTCCCCAAAGCACATGTTAACTGGTTGGGCAACCTCCCATGAACCCTCAAGCACCCTGTGGAGAGTATAGAGCTGGTCCAGTGTTCCATGACCAGGACAAAAACCACATTGTTCCTCCTGAATCCGAGGTTCGACTATCGGCCAAATTCTCCTCTCCAGTACCCTGGAATAGACTTTACCAGGGAGGCTGAGGAGTGTGATCCCCCTGTAGTTGGAGCACACCCTCTGGTCCCCCTTCTTAAATAGAGGGACCACCATCCCGGTCTGTCAGTCCAGAGGCACTGTCCCCAACTGCCACGCGATGTTGCAGAGGCGTGTCAACCAAGACAGCCCTGCAACATCCAGAGACTTGAGGTACTCAGGGCGGATCTCATCAACCCCAGGTGCCTTGCCACTGAGGAGCTTCCGAACTACCTCGGTGACTTCAGCCTGAGTGATGGATGAATCAACCTCTGGGTCCCCAGCCCCTGCTTTCTCTACGGAAGGCGTGTCAGTGGGATTGAGAAGATCCTCTTAAGTATTCCTTCCACCGCCCGACAATATCCCCAGTTGAAGTCAGCAGCACCTCACCTCTACTGTAAACAGTGTTGGCAGGGTACTGCTTCCCCCTTCTGAGGTGCCGGACAGTTTGCCAGAATCTCTTTGAGACATTAAAATTTAACCACAAAGATGCCATTTACACCATGTTTTTTAGCTGAAATGTCACTGTAGACTCCCAGGTAGCATGTTAACATGGCGTTGATGTATCACAAGACTTCTCTTAATGGATGCTCGTGTGAAAATCTCTTGTGCATCCAGCTCGGGTCTGAGTGGCAGGATGGAGACATTTTGTGTTTGTTTTGTGTTCTTTTTTTACGTTTTAAATGTGGTCACCATTTGCTCAATTATATGGATTTGGCTGCAACCCTGTTTTCTGCTGAAACTCCAGGATTGTTTTGTGAACTGAAGATCTTCACTCATCTTCACATCATTTCTCAGATCAGTGATGACAAGACCTTTTCTTTTACAAGTTGTGTCCAACTTTCTTTATCTGAAAATACAAATTAAAACAGAAAAACTGTGACTGACCTTCTGGTCCTGAGCTGATGTCTGACAGACTCTGCACCAGATCATTCCTGGGTATCTTCTCTAAAACCTTCATGGTGGCCTTCAGAGCTCCATGAAGTCCACACGTGTTTACCATCAGATCCACAGTGTCCCGTCTGTCAGCGTTTTCCAGCTTGGACACTTTGATAGTTTTGTTGTCTTCCATGATGTCAGGTAGCTTCAGATACCATTTGAAGTCCTTGAGCTCATCGTCTGTTAAATCCTCCAGAGTCTTCAAAAGGTCCTCTGGCGTCATTGTGGCTCCCTGTTAAAATCAGGTGGGATTGTCAATCTGAAAGAAAACAGAAACACAAATATCAGAGCAGCAACAGGAGTTCTGATTGGTCGACACTGGAGCTATTTATGTGTGATTTGTGTGCAGAGTCTGGCCAGTTAGAGTTCTTGCTGCTGTTCTGTTGGCTGGACTTAAAGAGGTACGGCCCGTGAGACTTTTGATCGTTTGCACGCCGCCTCTCTGATGCTTAACCTGGCCGCATGTCAGTTTGGTGAGGCTGTTGTCACCTACTTAGGTAAACAAGTAGGTCAGGGCCAAGTTCGCCCCGTTATGGCTAAGGCACAAGCCATTGTTGATTTTCCAGCTCCCCAAACGCGTTGTGAGCTCCGCTATTTCTGGGGAATGGCTGGGTATTACCAGGAGTTCTGTACAAAAATTTCTGACATCATTGCTCTGCTTACTAGCTCAGGAAGCCCCAAGTCCCAGGATGAGCTTCAAAAAGTTCAAAAAGCACCGGTTACACCACAGCACTATTGAAAACGAGGCACTGGCCTTTTGGATTAATCATGTTACCCACTTTAAGGTTGAGTCTTCTTGTTACTTCTATTTAAACTCTTTGTCTACTAGAAGACCTCAGACTAGTCAGAAGGTCCACCATCAATTTTTTATCTTTGTCTTAGGACATTAAAAAATTATTTAAAAAATAATGTATTGTTTTAAAAATGATTTCATGTCTCCTCCAAAATATGATCAGAACTGTGTCCATAGCAACAATCTATTCAGAAATAACTTTGCCTTAATTGACCAATCAGAATTGAGTATTTAACAAAGCTGTGTCGTAATCTGTGACAGAAAAGGTAGGGTGTGGCTGTGCAGAGGTAAAGTGTGTGATACTGAGAACTTGAAAATAAAGATCTCACATTTTGCCTCTGCACAACTCCACCATATCTCTTTCCCTCTGTCATTCTCCAGCTTTATTTGTTGAAAGTAGGTGGGGCTCATGTGTTTAAGACAGTACGTTGATGAAGAGTACGTCCATGTCATCAACTAGGCGACATTTGTTTATGTCTTGACCACCAGACAGTGAACGCCAATACAAGATCCCAAATATCATAAAGTGGAGTCAACCAGCTCTTGGTAATGTTTGGGACAGGTTGTCAGTGACGACCCTCGCCTGCCTTCCTGTATCTTGATGAGATGAGCCTGTGCTGCCTGCATACATGCCAGTTCTGGAAGAGACGGGGAGCATTGAGAGATGCAAACACAAACTATGTTCCAGACCATCTTTTCAATCAGACTCGCACATGGATCAATGAACTGTTGTCCCACCACAGTACACAGTGTTCACACTTATCAAACAAACTGGACTTTGGGATCAAGCGTGCTCAGATTCATGTCTGAGTGTGCCCCTAAAATTACAATCAACTTTGACAATTTAAAAAAATCATTGTTGAGACAACTAGAACGCTGTTATAATTATTGATAATGATATTCACTTATTGACACAGTTCTACACTGCTGCCACTTTACTTGAAACATTATTAAAATCAAACCTTTTTCCTGAGGACCAACTTTCAAAGAATGACAAACTCTCATGACCCAATCAACAACAGACCTGATTAATAAATCTTGGTAAGATGTAATTTATGCATTAATGAATGTTCTTCACCATCTTTACTTCTATTTCTGGATCAACCTTATATTATCTTGACTGGAGCTGTAGCGATTAATCGATTATTAAATTAAATGGCAACTATTTTCACAATCAATTAATCAGTTTGAGTAAAACCATTCATAAGTCAAAATTCTCTGATTTCAGCTTCTTAAATGTGAATATTTTCTTATTTCTTTACTCCATCATGACAGTAAACTGAATATCTTTGAGTCGTGGACAAAACAAGACATTTGAGGACGTCATCTTGGACTCTGAGAAACACTGATCAACATTTTATGGACCAAAAAACTATCTGCGGAAAATGTATTGCCAAATTGATCATTAGCTGAAAAATAAATCTAGACATGTAACAGCATGTTTGAAATGATGATTGCATTAAGAGACACAATACTCATACAATCTGAAATAGTTTTTCAAACCTAAAATAAGTCATGACGAATGACAGAAAAGCTCTGATAGTGAAGAGAATTTGGATCCAGCAGAGTTTCACTTACTCAGTTTATTTCCATGAATGTCCATCAGTCCAGTAGCTCACTTGTGTCCTGATCAGGTCTGTGTAGAAAAACAGGGTTAGATTCATCTGAGTGAGACGACCTGCTTCGATAGAAACTCCACACAGCAGTAATAAAAACTCTAAACCAGTCTGAACCTGTAGCACAGGACAAAGTTCAGCTTTTATTGTTTTATTATCAATTATACAACAGTTAGTTGTGATCAAGTAGTTTGATTGGATGAAAGACATTTCATGAGTGCTCTCCTATTACAATGTAGAAAAGGAGAGAAGAGAGAACATGGTCAAAACACAAATATCAAAAATACAAAACATAATACTGTGAAACTCAAGTATATCAGTCTTTTCTTACAGCTCTGTGTGAATTTACCTCTGGGGATCAATAATGAGTCATATTCACCCATAATAATACGTCATATTTAGTATTTAGTAATAAATAAAGATATTGAATATATATAGTGCAGTAAAAAGTATAAACTTTGCCTCCAAAATGTTGTGAAGCAGCAGAAGTAGAAGAGTAAAGTTTTCTCAGTACTCAGTATAAAGTAAACTCAGTCGTACAAGTACCACAAAACTGTACTCAAGAGAAAGTTCTTATTTACTTTCCACTACTGGAAACTGTGAGAGAGTAAATAATGTTGAAACCATAAAACAATAAAGGTAGTTAATCATTTATTTGGACATGAAATAAAGTAACTGAATGGACGGACCTTGAGACCTGCTTGTCCAACTCAAACCTCAATAAAAACATAAATCATTTCTGTCCAATCAGCATGCAGTGCAGTATCAGAGTCCAACCCGTCCCCTGAAGCAGAGAAATGATTTCTGATGAGTTTCCTCAGAGGAATTTCATGTCTTACCGTCTCCTGACAGTAAAAATAGACGCTGAGTGGTTCCTTATTGTAGATACAGTAAAACAAGACTGTGAGTAACAAGGGAGGAAAAAATGATACTCTCATGTTTTTTTGTAAATACCAGCTATCTCTGGGGTTCAGTGTGTTAACAACACTGATGTTCTGCTGAGCCAATAAAGTAACTAGAAGTGAACTCAGAGAGTGCAGATGTCTGCCAATGTCCATATTTCACTCTTCTATTTTATGTGCAAATGTGGAAGAACAAATGACATATATGTCTGGATTTATTTCCAAAACTATTAGATCATTATAGATCATATCAAATGTGGTTGTGTCTCACTGAAGCCTCATAATCTCAGCTGTGCGTTTATTGGACCGTACAGCCTTGTGCTCCGCGGTCAGTGGTGGTGGGATCAAAGCAAAGAACTACTTTGTAAACTACCATGTAAATATATACACTACCCATGAAACATGCTGTTAGAAAGCTGAGATTCTTTTATTAACACTGATATAAACCATTTTCAGATACAGGAGGTAGAATCAGCGTGTAAAACAACCAAACTCACAATTACAAAACTGAGACAACTCACCATTGGAGAATCCCAGTAATCCACTCATCAATAATATTCAAACAAAAACATTTTCTTTTCATTTGCAAAGGTCCAGTTGATCCAGTCCAGTGACATACTCTAAACATGGCTGCTGCAAGTGACCTTCTGATTGACAGTTTACTTAGAATAATAGAATAAATCTTAATTGTCCACCGGGGTGGAAATTTGTCTTCGGCTCACCAAGCACAGGACTCAACAGTCAGTAAAAAACATGTACACAGATAAAATTAGATACATTATAAACATTAACCATTAAATATTGAGAGCAGTTCATGTCATGGCTGTGGTCCATACACCACCAGCACTAGGGATGAAGGATTTCTTAAATACATTTTTAGTTGCCAGAGGGACTCTGTAGCACCTCCCAGAGTTTAAAGGCTTAAACTGGCTGGAGAGAGGATGAGAGCGATCTGACAGGACGCTCCTCGCCTTCTTCCTCATCCTCTCTGTAAAAAGTTGGATCAAAGGCTTCTGGGGGATCCCAGTTATCTTACTTGCCATTGACACAATCCTAGAAAGTTTATTCTCAAGTCTGCAATTCAGGTGACTGTACCAAGCAGGAAGATGAAAAGTTAAAACACTTTCCACCATAGTTTTATTAATAAGCTCCAAAACACACCACAGAGTTTTCCTGAGAAGATAAAGTTCCTGTGAGCATCTCTGAGAGATAAACTCTGTGTTTTCAGAGAAGCTCAGCTGAGAGTCTAGAAATGTGCCGAGGTATTTAAAGTTATCCACAGTTTCAACATGTTGACCATCAAGTAAAACTGGTTCTGTCTTCAGATCTTGTTTTGTGCAAATGATTAGTTCTTTTGTTTAATATGACACCACGTTTGAAGTGTCTGAGTATGAAACAAACAGGCTGCTTCACCTAAAGGATCTGATTTCTGAAGAAGGCAAACTAAGGCCATGTCATCCGCATACTTGAACAACTTAAAATGTGGGTCATTGACCATAAATTCATTTGTAAAAAGTGAGAATAGCACCGGGGAGAGAACACATCCTTGTGGACAGCCAGTGCTCACAGTGAGCACATCTGACCTGCTCCCCCAACACAAACCCTCTGTGGGCGGCCAGAGAGAAAGTTCCTGATCCAAAGCAATAAAGAGAGTTAATATTCAGATCAGTGAGCCTAAATAAGTTTTCTAAGGATTGTCAAACCACAAAAAGCCATGTACGTGAGGTGAACCTTCCTGATTTAGTTATAATTTCCTCTCCATATGTGCTCATTTTGTCACTCCAGACTGTTTCTGTGGTCAGATGTCGATGGTGCAACTGAACAACACACCTATTAAATGATTGGCTATTTGTGTGTCACATGTAATTTGCTCCGTTATCAAATGATACACTTATGTGCTGGGCTGTGTGCTCTGAATGAATGACTTTATTTCAAACTGAAAATTTAAAAAAATACATTAAAAAAACAAATAAGAGTGTCTGAAAAGGAGTGGGTAGAAGTAAAACTTATATATCCTTACCCCTTTCTTACTTTTCTTCTATATTATTTCAACAAATTCCCAAACTTATTTACAACTAATATACAACCAACCTCAGTCTATTAATTTATTGTTGGGTGCTTTCAATGGAGTTTACATTTAATGAAAAGAAACTTTTGAACATTTTATTAAATTATTTTATCATTGCTTTCGATAACGTACCTTACATGTATATATATCATTATTGATTTATCGCCCTGGCTGATCAAAACCTCACACTTACTTAAAAATTGTAACATGATGAAATTATAAGACACATCTATTCATTCAAGAAAAAGCAGGATCATAAAAAATAATTTTAATTTTATTATTTACAATTTCTGCTTGGAAAACATGAAGAGAAACTTTTCACCTCATAGTTGTCCAATTTACTTTTTCTTCAGTATCAGTTACTGTAGTTCGTTTATGAAGCATTTTATGGATGCAAACCACTTTTGTTCATGTCCCACACCTGTGGTCTTCATGTTCAGATTCGTGAAATGACTTCTGACATTATTTCAGATTAAATTGTTTCATATAAATATTACTTTACACCATGCAATTTTTTTGTTTTCTCATTATATTGATATTATATAATGATTTTTTAATCTAAATGTGTCTGTCCCAGACTTTTGTGTCCTTACCATG
>JAJHUR010113308.1:0-22371 GCA_027495735.1 Lutjanus campechanus | reverse complement strand
AGAGAAGCCTGAGTTGACATAAAAAAGTAATCAAACAGATTGAAAATGTTTATCATCTGTGAGGCGCTGACCCCAACATGGACTGATTTTCCTGGGTTAAGATGTTTTTTTGTGTCCTCTGAGGAAAGCTGCTTGACCAGGACATTTGCTGCATTGCACCATGCACTTTTAGAATAAACCTGCGTCTCACATATGAGACCTGCTAGATTTAATTTTTCACAGCCTGCGGGTTTCTGATGAAAACTGCACCTGTGCCAGTCGAGACCTGAGCTTCGACATCAAACAGGCTGCAGCGACTTCCAATCTGTCCAATTCATTGCATAGTATAGCCATTTTAGATAAGTGGACACACTTTCTGCCGTAATATCATTATCTTTTAAATTGAATACTTGTAGTGTCAAGCTTATTTACGCCGCTCGCAGCAAATAATGATACAGACAATCTGACATTAAGATAGCTTTGGCTCATTCAGCAGGTCACACTTTGAGATAGCGTAGCAGCGTCTGCACATTCAATTCCCCGTCCCACTGATGTGGCGAAGATGGAACATTTCATTAGGAGCTTGGATAAACAGAATCACAGCTCTGATATGTCTGTGTGAGCACGCTGCCCAAGCAGACTAAGCAGTTGTCTTGCTATTACCTAAATCCACAGAGAGCGGCGGCGACACAGATTGGATCTCTGATTGCAGAGACCACCCAGACGAAATCATTGCTTGAATAATACAGGATCAAAATGGGTCCAAGCTGCGGGACGTTTTCTCGCCAAATTCTCCGACAGCCCTCCGGGCATCATTCGCGGTCAGCCCGGGTGACTGCACGCCTTACTGTCGGCCGCAGCGTCCCAGCTCATTTGACCAGACGTGATGGAAAAACACAGGGGAGGATGAAGGAAAGAACAAATATTTTCTTCAAAAAGGAATAGAAATGGCTGGTGGACACAAGAGAATGTTTTTCGTGTGAGAAATCAGATATGAGAGAGAGAATGATCCCTAATCTTAGCCTCAAACACTGGAACTTGATTCGTGAGCAGGAAAATAGGCACCGAATTTGCTTTTAAAAAAAAAAAAAACCTGTGATCTCTTTTACTCTCGCCCCGGTCCTTTCTTCCTCCTTCTTGGCTTTGGCATCCAAGAGGAGCCAATTACTCATACAGCCCCAGTAATTAGCGTGAGGGATGGCGAAGCCTAATGCTGCTAAGACTAGAGAATTGTGACAGTGAAACTGTCTCTAATGAGACGGACCCTCGGGATTCTCTCCTCCCGTCTCCGGCCCCGCTGACTGCTCCGGTCTCCGCGATGGATGGCGCTAATCGCTACAACCGAAACTGTGTCATTTTCAAGATCGTTGTAGAACAGCGGGGAGACAGGTGGGAGGCAGGGACAGGAGTGTGCAATTTTATGGAGGGAATTTCCACAAGAGAGGATGTTTACAAAGAGGTGTTTACACAGGATGACTAAAAATATTTCAAATGATACTGGTTCATGTCAACAAACCCAGGCACTGACAAATAAGTACAAAATCACACGCCAGATTGTAAGGTAGCATACTTAAAAGCAAGTAAACACATAAAAGCCACTAGGTGTAGGCTGGCAGGTTTGCATTTTACAAAGTGTTATAATCATGTTATAATAACATACAAATTTGACACATCTTCCGCACAGCAACGGAACAAGCCATCAACCCAAAGCGTCTGTACGTGACTCGGAATCAGAGTCAGCAATCAACTATCGTTCTCAAGAATCACTTCCTGCTCCAACCTTTCAAAAGTCTGAAAACAGAAGCAGGAGGAGGTGCAGAAGTCTAGTTTTTTCTCAGACCACTTCGGTTAGAATATAATGAAAGGTTATTATAGATTTTTTGCTCAGTGACGCTAAAAATAAACTGCTTATTATTACAGCTTTAAACCATCAATTATAGTTTGGCCAGCTCAGGACAGAACAACAAGCCGTACAGACGACACTGACATGTTATCATCTTATGAAGGTGATACGGAAAATATTTAGTAAACTGTTTCTGCCAACTTCTGCTTATTTACACATCCAGCAGACGTGCAGCAACATCAGCATGAGTTGTGTTTCTGGCCACCTGACAAAACTAATGGTGCGTTCCATTCGGAATTTCGAGTTCTCTGGAATTTCAACTGGAACAGAAGTCAGATTTCCGGCTAAGAAAGTTGAACGAACCTCAGCAACCCCGACCTTAAAATCCAAGATGTCTGCCCCCTGCATCAACAGTAGTGAAAGCTGTAGAATATATACTGTTTATAAGCACTTCTGTGTCTATTTGTACCTCATTAAATCGGTCGTACAGACAGTACAGTTGAAGTTCCATCCATAGACATGTTGGAGCTGTGTTTGCATGTGCAAAATAGTGCGAAATGCTTTGTTATCAACAGGTATTGCTAACAATGGCTAACCTGGCTAGTCAAAACCCTAATTTTATTTATTTATATTTTTTAACTTTCCAACTTGTTCACTGGAACGTCACCAACTCGGGTGTGAAATCATTCCCAGCTCCAACTTTCAACGTCCGAGGATAATGGAACGCAGCATAAGGCCGGTGTTAACTGTTCTTTTAGCTCTGTTTTGGTCTCCACTGACCTCTGAGGGAAAAGTCTGATTCTTTAGCTGCTACATCCTTGCTAACTTAGTGTACAGTGGGTTTTTAAGACATTAGCTGCTGGATCTGAGGATGATGAGATCAGTGAGATTCAACCAAAACAATGAGCTTGTCATAGTTTCGGGGTTTTCGTTTTCTTTTGTAGTCCTTTCCTTCCCTCTTGTTTCTTACTTCCTGTTTTTTTCCCCCCGCCCTTTTGATCACTGGTTGTTTTCACCTGCCCCCTGATTAGTCTCCCTTTGTATTTTGTCTTTTGGGTCTGTCCCCTTCTTAGTAGCCAGTTTGTTTTTGCTATTTGTGTTTTCTTGTTATTGTGGACTTCCTTGTTTTGGATTTTGCCAGCTTTACGCACCCGTGTTTTGAACTACCTCTTCAACTACGTAAGCCTATTGTAAATTTACTTTTTGTTATTAAAATGTATGAACTGCTTCTGCTCAGGTTCATCCCGCGTTTTGGGTTCGTCATCTTGTTTGTTGCCCTGCTTGGCACATATTTATAACAGAGCTGAAAGAAACTAAAAAACTGCATTAAGCAGAGGTGCATTTGTCACACACACACGGTCATTTGATTCATTGTTGACATGAAATTATTAATTAGTGGAGCTTTAAGGCATTTACAGCTCATGAATCACAGTAAGTTAACATGAATTCATTGACAGCTGATGTGTGGAACTCAACAAACTGCCAGGAAACACAAACATGGATAAAAATAAGTAAATGTTTTTGCACTAATGGATTTATTGAACATCTTACTGTAATTCTGTTCTAGTGTCTGAAAATGAATGAATGCTTCTCCTGATACAACCACACTTGTTCCAGTCTGTGTCTGAGTCTCTGTGACCTTTGAGGTTAAGATTCAAAATACTAAAAGACCACAGACTGACAGAAGTAATTCTACAGACTGATGAATAAACTAGATCAGTTAATCAAGTTATACTTACTCCCTTGTGACCTTGATACGAGTCAGATAACATGATTGAGATGTTTACATGTCATGCAATCAAATTATTAGAGTACATTTTCATACAGAATAATCCTTATCCCTGCTGAATATGTGTGCGTGTGTGCAGCGCCACTGAGGAGGTAGTGATTTGGTCCACAGCTGCCCAGAGAAACGCCCTTTTGGGCACAAAGGCTCTGGCTATGAATATTAAGGCTGTGGGGCTGCATGTCCCCAAGCTGCTCTGTGGACCAAATCAAACACACCTCTCTGTCCTCAGTCTGCAGGCGGTGTCTCAGCCACCAGTCACACAGGGAGGGACGGAGGGTGACAGGTCACACAAGGTCACTTTTTACTCTTTGTCTGAGTGTGAACTTTTAAACCATGAAGACTTAATATCCGTACAGCCTAAAAGAGGTTTTTGACTTTGACTAACTATCCACACACTGCAAAAGAGTTTCGTCTGTGCAGCTTTAGCTTCAGTCTTTCAGCACAGTATAATAATGCAAGTAGTCATCCAGTGCATGTTTTAGAACTTTTATAGAATTCTCTCTTTTTTTTTAAAAATGTGTCAGCTGGATCGGGTGTTTTCAACCACCTCATGGAGTTAATGTTAGCTTAATTAACTGGCTCGCTGCAGCCTGTAAAATCTGGCAGCAACAACTTCCATTTTAGCAGGTTGCCAGCCAGAAATTAGAGGCTGCTTCTTTCTATTTCTGTCTGAAAGTAAGGACCCCTTTGTTTGAATATTACTACAACTTTTGAGTAAACTGCACATGCTGCACTAGACTGGGAAGCTTGACAGGCATAGCAACAGTAACTAAGTAGGGGGCAGGGCTTAGTGGTCAACAGAAAGGCGAAGTCCCTCCCCTTCCAGTGTGCACCACGGGACCTTATTGTGTGTAGTCTTTCTCCTTAAATATTTTCATAGCCTTGTACTTCAACAGTTTTACCACAAACTGTGACATTCTTGACTTGCAAAATGATCTTTTAAATTGACAAACATCGCGTGTATAATTCACAAACTTTGTCTTGACTTCGCCTCTTTATTCTCCATAACTGACATCAACTTACTCAACACAACTGCACACACACAGATAAAACAAAAGCACACACTTCTTAGTTTTGCTGCAGTGCTCATACTGTATTTCCTGCGAGATGCAAAAGACATATCTCACCTCCACTTTAGACCAGAATAAGTGAGACTCAAAAGCTTCTCCGTATTTCATATTTTTCTGCAATCATCGGTCACAAAGTACCAGGACTCGCAAGCTGCTCGTGATAAACGCCCCAAATTCTAATCTCTGCTGTGTCATTGTTTAAAAAAGGAGGAGAAAACTCTCTTGTTACGTGAAGGCAGAGTTTAAAATGATGGCCCACGGTTTGCGGTTCCATTTACCCTCTCCAGAGATAAGGCCAGCACATTCTCTGCTCGGTGGTGAACTATGGTTCGTGCAGCGTGCCTCCCCGTGCTGTCCTGCCAGGACGGATACCGAGCATTTAGAGGAAAGATAGCTCTATGAGTACAGTTTGGAAAAACACAACTCTCGAGGAACAGTTAATGAAAGGGATTTCTCTACCCGCTGGTTCAATGAGTTTTTTTTCTTTTTTTTCCCCAACAGTGGGTGAAAAGGATGGAAGCAATAACTGCAGGGGAGACAGCAAAGTTCAAGTGTCCCAGATATGCACCAACTCTGTTCAGTCCCACGGCACATTTGTTGTGGTGATGTATTGAGGTGATTGTGTGAAAATGTGCAGCTGAGGTGTGAAGATCAAGAGTTTTCACAGTAAAAACTAATAAATAACAGCTTCTTTTATGAATTACACTCTGATCAACACTGTAAAGAAGAAATCACACGGGAATTTAGTGGAATCAACTAATATTTTCCCCATTTTATCTATACAGGTTGATTAAACTGAAAATATCTAGTATTTATTTTCAGAACACCTCAGAATTAATTTAGTTCTCCTGACTTGAAGTCTTTTGACTTGACAGATGTGTTGATGAGTTGAATGAATGTACTGTAAAGACTTCAATCAACTCATTTAATTAGGTTTTTAAAGAAAAATGATCAGCATATTAGCAGACTTCATGCACTGTTGAGAGTTAAAGTTCCTCGTGTGAAATGAAAAACTGACTTTTCAAAATGAGAAAATGTAAAAGGAAATCACATTAGTTTGTGATGCCAGAGTGACTGAAGATTTGTTGGTTCAACTTAACTATTTAAGCTGACTGGACATGTTTTCACAAGCACAACTGAATTAGAAAATTTTAAGGTTATTGACCATATTTTCTCAAGTTTATTTGACTGGAAAAGTTCACTTGCTTTGAGTATTTACAAAATTATCTCAACTTGTCTTTTCAAATTCAGTCAACCTAAAAATTTAAGCTTGTTGAAAATGTTTTCTCACGTACAACTGAATTAACATCAAGTTTATTTGACCAGAAAAGTTTACGCGCTTGTCATTTCAAATTCAGTCAACTTAAAATTTCAAGCCAGCCCAACACTAAGTTTTTAAATAAAAAAATAAAATCTATACTTGCAGTGAGTATGTACTTTGTAGGACATGCTGTGCACTATCAGACAACGTCCCACCTCTGATTGACCGAGCTGATTTTTGCCTCCTTGCGCCCAGGGCTCTGCGGTGACAGCACCGTGTGAATGAGACATACTTAGACTTCTCCTTGTGGACACAATTAAGCGAGCTGAGGTCCATTTTTTACCCTCTTACCCACCAGTTTTGATCATCTCCAGTTTTCAATTTAAAGGCGCTGTCATTTTCTATCACTACAACCTCACAGATGTATTCCCAGAAAAGCCAGCAGGCTGTCACATGTCATGGGAGCGAGGAGGCGCAGTGGAGCTCCTTTGAGATCCCGCCGCTGAGCTGTCAACGCCTTAGCTCTCATTCAAAAAGATGAATAAGTTACAAACTTAATGATTTGGCACGTTGAAAGGTTTGAAAGTGGCTCCATGTGGGTTCAGATGTCGCAAATGCTTTTGAATAAAAATAAAAGTTTGTAAATAAAATATCACATCACTAAAGATTTGTGTCAAATTCTAAACTGGCAGAACTCTTTTGAGAAGGATCAAGGTTTCACATTTCTTCCTCCGTCTCTCTCGTTCCCCCAAAAGACATCAGATCATTATATCGAAGACGGTGCAGGAAGCTCCCACGACAGTGTCACAGCGAGGTGACCGCGGGCGGCCCACCTGATGGATTTATCTATCTGACACCATTACCGGACTGACAAGGGTAGAGGACAGCCGGAGTCTGGAGAAGAGGGAGGTGGAGGTCTTTGTGCGACGAAGGCCAATTAGGGAGCAAATTTCACACCTCTTCCTCCGTCACGTCTGTGGGCTGCATCTGCCGACGAGCATCCAGCATCGTGTCACGCTCACCACCCGACACATCCGCATCTGTGTCCCGCCTTGTCACTCAGCCCCTCCCGCCCACCCTCCCTCACCTCCAGCCCACACACACTTAAACCTCTCCACCCCCTCCTTTCGGTGCCCGCCTCCTCGCACAAAGATGACTGATGGCAGACAGGATATTGCTTGTCAAAGTGACACATGTCTGAAAAAGTCAGAGATCACACGGATCATTATTTATGTTGAGCTTGATTTTTATGAGTTTGAGGAATACCTCCGTTAGACGTGGGTTCAAATCCCATTTCCAACGAGCGGTTCTCTTTCATCTCTGTTCCAATAAAAACTGACTTCACGTTTCCTGTTCGACTCGATCTAAAATGAAAACCACGATGGCTACAGCGTTCGTTCTTTTTGCAGCAGAAAGCTGAGGCTTCTGTCTTTTACGTCGTCACACTGTACGCTCATGATGACACACACACACAGAGTGGAAAAGCAAGGCTCAAATGGAAAGCGTCCTCATTTTGTGCAAAAGGCAAAAAGCAATAGGGCTCCGGGGAAGGAACGATAATTGGTTTCGCAATAAACCGTTTCAAATTTTAATTATCATAAAAAATGTTTGATTACTGTGCTTTGCTCACAGTAAATACTGCCCAGCATCAGCCAGAGTGAGCCAATTCGTCCCAGGTGCAGGCACAGCAGCTACAGTACGCGGGTCTGTTTTGTGTCGATGAGAACATTAACATCACAAAGGACATGATGCCATTTCAAATCATAGAGTGGTTTTCAAAATAAAACTTAACTTTTTGAACATTTTCATGCCATTTCATCTCTATTAGTCTCTGACCTATTTTATTTCTTCATCTAAAAAGCCGATTCTTCAACTAGATAGCAATTTTATTATGAAAGTAATAATTTAAGGCAATTTTAAGGCCTGTGAACACTGGTTTCGACACAGGTGTTTTCAGCTAATCTGGCTGATTAGACCTCTTCTCAGGATTGTGTGACTAACATCTCTCTGAGTCTCCTGTTAGCTTTGTTGCACCTGTTAGGGCGGGACAAATGACACCTTTATCATTCTTATTGGTCGATTGAGATTTGCAAGCTAATAAATTATCATCAAAGCTCTGAATGCCTTCAACCTGAGCAGAGGTCTAATCAGCCAGAGTAACTGAAAACACTTAAGTGGGCGTTGAAAGGCTTTAAACTGTCGGCTATCCAAAATCCAAGCACTTTTCAAACCTCAACAACATTAAAATTCAAGTGTTTTCAAAGATTTCCAGCACCTGTACAGACCCTGAGAAGGAGCTGAGAGGCAGGCTGATAATTGTCAGAGACAGAAGAAGAGAGAAATAGGGTTCTATATATTTTAGGGATATGAAACATTTTAAATAATCTCAGAAGTCACATCGCAATAAGCAAAAATACCAACACAGGCAGTCAAGAAATATTTCTATAGCACTTCGCTCATAAAAATGACTATATCTCAAAAACTAAATAAAATAAAATATTTGAAGATACTCAGAGAAATTACATAACAATAAGTAAAAATACCAGTGTGAGCCCTGGCGGATCGTTTCTAGTTCAAAGGGCTAGACGTTTCCATTTGCTGAAAGTGGGAAGAAGCAGACAGACGAGAAAGAGGAGGAAATCAAAGAGGAGGGGTACAGAGGGGGAGAGAAAGAAAGCGGGATGAGAGTTTAAGAGGAGTCGAGCCTTTGACGCAGACGGGGAGTGGAAACAGTTGCCATGGAAACCCCACCCTTCGTCCAATGAGTCAATGAGTAAGTGAGGGGGGGGAGAACAGAGAGTAAATGGAGGGATGAGAGAAAGTGAGCTTTTGACTAAAGGTATTTTGTTTGATCTCTCTAACCTTTGAAAGAGAAACATGACCAGACAAATACAAAACACGAGGAGGTCCTGTTGCTCATCCAGCAGCGCACAAAAAAAAAACAAAAAAAAAACAGTGATGCAGCATCACCTCGAGTCCACCTCTGGCTTAAAAGCCTCAATCTGCTTCCTCATTCATCTCCGCTTTGGGCCCCAGCTCAGAGCTCCGCAGTGAGGCCCCCCCCCCTGTCTGGGCTTCAAGCGTTTATTAGGATTTTCACAAAGATGCTAAATAATGGATGACGGGGCACTGGGGAGCTGTTAGTCTTCTTTATTATCCTGATAATTACTGTCATCCATCAGACATCAGGCTATTAAACACAAGCACAGACATGTGACAAACTGAAGAAAGAAGAGTCACAGGTACCTGGAAGAATTCAGGTTTGAAGTGTTGCTCGTACATCCTACATTTTAGACTTTTTTTTTTAAAAAGCCACTGGAAATGTAAATCTACAGTTGATCCTCCTGAAGTCCTTTTAGAACCTCGTTCAACTTTGTCCTTTCATGTTTCCTGCACTTAGATTAGCTAAATGTTTGGCTCGTCCATGTTGAAAAGAAAAACAAACTTTGAAGATGGATATGATCATATTTAGTCACATCTTAAGTTCGCTAATGTTAGCAAAATGCTAGCTAATTAGCTAACTAATCAACATCCATCACTTTCTTTGTTAACATTAGCTAATTTATATATATACTGGCAACATCTTCTAACAATCTTTAAAATTTTGGTTTTCTTTTCAACATAGATGAGCCTAGCATATAGCATATCTAAGTACAGGAAATATTATCATCTAAGTTTTTATACACTTTCCTGCTGAGTTTGAATTGAGCTTGTTTGTGCTCGGACATTTATTACAAAAATTCTGCAATTAATTCTGCAAAATCCAGTCAACTGTCCAACTCACATGGTTGCGACAAAATCTCTGTGCTCTTGTTCGGTCGGTTTAGTGAAAAGCACCAAAATATCACAATAACACAAAGAAAACTAGCTGACGGAGGCAGCAGTAGTTGAGCAACTTCAATGACCTCTGCAGAAAAATTACTGTTCTTGCCAAAGAAGTCTGGTTGGTTTGTAGAGAGTGATGTTTGGCTTATGGTTTCCCATTGAGAAGGCTGTCTGACAACAAAGAAAAGCATTGAGTATATTCTGAATTTAGTGTACTATTAAACTGAAAAGTGTTCCTTTCTTTATGGGGTTAATATCCATTTTTCTGCAGCCCCTGTCCACAGCAGCACTTTTCTTATCTTCCATGTCAGCTCTGCTGAGGGAGATGTCAATCAACACATGATCTGTCATGCCAACACAGTCTTGAGAAATTGTCTAAACTTCAAAATGACCTGATTCTCAAACTAAGCTTTCAAACAATTACTTATATTTTCACTCAGATGCTTAATGAGACACTAAAATTTGGTATCATAAATGCATTTTTAATAGTCAAGAGGCTTTAAAATAAAAATGGACACGCTTGCTTACTCAGACAGATATCTTGTTTGTAACATGATACACATTGATGCACAGCAGAAAAAAAAGAAAGAGAGGTCGCGGGAGGAAGAACTGATAATGAAAGGAGGAAGTAAAGATAAGGACGGTGCAGCAGAGCAGCAGGATAGAAAGCGGGAGACAGACAGAGACTCATATTTCCTGCTATGCCGCAAGACTCCAGGATGATCAAACCAACAACTGTGTACAGACAGATGGACTTGCCGTCTCTCTCTGTCTCGCTCTCATTAGTACACACCATCAGTATCGCTCACAGTTGCCCGAGCCATTAAGAAAAACTCATTGCCCTGTGGGCATCAAACTCCCCATTAGCTCCCAGTCTCAACCACCACGTCCTGCGATTAGGGCATATGTTGTTTGTGCATGCATGTAAAGGCGAAAGCACACAAACGTGCATAAAATGTATGGACTTTAATTCAACAAAGCGGTAAAACAGACTCGCGCTCTTTAAAGACAGATGTGGGAACATCTAATCACACCCTTCATAAACCTTAAGTCTCCATTAGTCGATGTTCACTGGGATGTTCTGTTTAAGGGTCCCTCTTCTGCTATCAAACCACTTCGTTCTTTCTTTACATGGTAGCCAGGCTATTATCAACGGAGCCAGCGCTCCCAGGAGCATCGTGGTGTGGGGTTAATGGGAGCCATTACGGTTGGGTGATACATACCGTGTCAACAGTCAAGAGATACTGCCCTACACTTCATGTTAAGAGGTAGCTATCCTCTGTCCCTCAGGCTGCATTAGACCACTGTAGACCAGGTTGCACTTTGTCAGTTTATCTAACACTCCCATCTTGGTTAAACTGTTTCTCCAGAGAATCTACAGAAAATGTGCTATATTGACATTGTGAATGGAAACTACAGTGCACATACCATTAAGGAAGACTTGATCTGTATCACTCAGTGTCACTGGTCACAGTCATGGGTTAAGGGCCGTCTACACAAAGAATTATAAAAATACTGGTGTAAAAATCATTCTAACTCAAGCAGATGGTGGAGTCCAGACCACCGCTTTATAGCTGTGGTGTGGACTCCTCCAGCCACATATTTTTTATAGTTATACTTCTTGGTGTATGGACAGCCCTTTATGTCTGAAATCGCCTCCTTGTTGACTCATTTACATTTCTTTTTAGTTTTGAGGTTCCCAGCCTCTGGGTCAGAACTTTCACAAGAGGTTGAGATATATTATCAGGATAAGAAAGCAGAAAAATGTATTTTTGCTGCACAAAATGATGCTGGGCAATGAAACAATAGTAATTTGTATGAGCAACAGGCATCAATAGCAAGAAAATTGCCCAATAAAATATTCAATAGTTTCACTTAAATGCAAACCGCCATGAAAGGACATAAATAACACGCCTTGGCTGATAAACATCATATCCCCTGGTAGTGGAGCGTGCTACAAGTGACACGCAATCAAGTAATCTTTCAACAGGTATGTTGTTCAGCTGCAGCGCTGACATCTGACACAACAACAGAAACAGCGTGGAGCGAGGAAATGAAGAAAATGAGTACAGATGGCAAGAAACTGGATGAATTCAAAATAAAATGGTTAAATTTAACCTTTTTTCCCCTTGATATTAAAAATAGGTCATTACAAATGATCAGTTATCACTGATATCGACTGAAATGATTTATCATTATAATTTTTTACCCAGCCCTACTGTGTACTCTGTTATTACTATACTACATTAATATATTATATTATGATTAGTCAACTGAGATTTTGGACACTTTTGCATTATTGTAATTTTGCATGATCACAGACTTAGCAAAACGTTCAGCAAATGCACGTTAGATTGAAACAGTAGTGAGTCAGTCCATTTTTACCTGCCCCTGTACAAACTGTTTTATTTATTAGTGGTTGTAAAACAACAACAACAAAGACTAAAGTTGATTGTAATGTTTAATCTAAGGCTGCGACATCTATAAACTGTCAGAAATAGTCATAAATGTATATCCAGGTTTTTCAAAATTCAAGGTAATGTCATTAACGGTCTCATTGGTCTAAAAATCCAACGATATTCAGTTTAGTATGATAATAAATGAAGAAAAGGAGGACTTGAGAGGTTGAAAACTGCATTTTCTGCCATTTTGGCATGCAAAATTCAATCAGTTTCGATCAATTTCAATCAAGCCAGATTTAGTAGCCTAACATGGAATTTTATGGGAAAGTGGGCAATCCCTGTGGTTGAGCCCGGGAACATGTTATGGACGCCACTTTTTTGTTCCATAAAACTTGTTCATGACAGCCATATTGATATAAAATAGTTAGTTAACACATGTGTTCCCAATTACACTAATTAAGGCTCTGTTCCATTTAGTGTAGCAGGGCCTTTCCAGTGAGTCAGCATGCACAATAACAGGTAACACCTGTTTTTCCCCACTATTTTTTGTCAAAAAGGGGTCTATTGTGTGATTTTTTGAGGGTACTACATAATGCATACATTTCAAAAAGCATATACGGTGCACTGGACTGGCTTCTTACACAGCTATAGTCAGTTTGTACATTGTCACGGGTTGAGAGAAAGGACAAAGCGCGAACCCGACAGACCAATTCTTCACCTTTCTACCTGCAGCTGACCTCTTAATCATCAGCTCCAACTTTCACACAGAGTCAAAGATAGACACCATTTCTTGCTTTTCACTAAGTGCTTTACTGTGTCCAAAGAGCTAAAAAGGGAGCGCTCTGAACAATGTGAGCGAGCGTGTGGAGGAAGAACAGAGGGAATGTAAGAGGAAGGCAACCGAGCACAACCGAGAAAGAAACAAATATAATGAATACATGAAAGACTCAGTGGGTAACAACTGGAGTATAATCCTGATGACCTTCTTATTTTTTTATCACATATTCATTTCCCTGCAATACAGGCACTGCACTAATTTATATTTGATGTAGTATTTGTGTTGGAAACATGAGACGCACTTGTTTTTTTAATCTCTCAACCTTCAAGTTATTTACTCTAAATGTCGACGCTAAATACACGCACGCTATAAGTCAAACGCTCGGAAATTAGTTCAAATATTTAAAACTGTTTTCAAACACTTTTCTGCCCGGCTCTGGAGGCTTCAAAAGAAAGTACACACACACATACATACACATACACACACAGCCTATTTTTGAGTGGGTGTCTGAAGCTGTGTGAAAGTCAGATTATAAAAATCTATACATTTAATTGCCATGCTTTCAAGTTCAATTTTAACTAAATAATTCAACCGTTCTCGATCAGCGTAACCCACTTAGGAGTCACAACTAGTCTACACGCACTTATTCCTCACCGCTCTCTATCTCCCCCATCAAATCTATGTGGATTACCAGACGATAGGCCTGATTTCACATGGGCTCAGGCTATTAACGCCCTGACCTTGGATTTCAACCAGGCAATTTGTCTAAGAGCTGGCACGGCCTTCGCTGCCCTGCCTGACTCCGTCCAAGAACCGCGATTGGTATGGGTGGCATTAACTCTCCTACTGTCTGCCCGTCAGCCTCCATCCGACCCGAGAAACGTCTCTTCTTTGCCACTCAAGGGTTATGTTTAAATTGCTGTGATGAACTACTTCAGATCTATCACTTACAATTCTCTTTTCTCTCTCTCTCGACCCTTAGTCTCACTCAGATTTATCACTTTTCATAGACGTCATCAGGTATCCATGGACATCTCTGTTTCTAAATGTTAGATAAGTGTTCTACTTCTTTTTCCTCGTACCTGGTGAACAGCTCATCATCAAGGCCCAGTTTACACCTGCTATTAAAATGTGATGTATAGCTGGACACATAATCAGGATGATGATATCTGATCAGAGTTTGGTGAGCTTTCAAGCTGCTGGCAGATTGTTTTGTTCAGACTCGTTATCAGCCGACGTTTGCTCTAAACAGTTTGATCAGTGGTATCTATAAAGGCCAATCAGGAGAGCCGATCAGATGACAAAGGAAGCAAGTCCATAATTAAACAGCACATCAGTGTACTTTACAAAGATAAGAAAGGAATATAGGGTTCAGCATTAATGTTTTTTTTAATGCGAGTTGGTTAGAAATCTTTTTGGCTAAAGTCAATTTTTACTCACCCTTGAACAAACTGGGGTTATTAGAGGCTATCAAATAACAATAAAGACTCAAATTAATTGTCATGTTTAATCTAGGGCTGCAATGTCCATAAAATGTCAGAAAATAGTGAAAAATGTTTTTTAAGACATCACATCATCATCATCAAAACCCAAAGATATTCAGTTTAATATCATAATAAATGAAGAAAAGCAAGAAAAATACATATTTAAGAGGCTTAAAACAGCATTTTCTGCCATTTTTGCATGAAACTTTAACAATTTAAAACTTCATGGTGTATTCAAGTGCACCTTGTAAACTCAGGAATCTGTAATGGAATAGCCATAAAGGTTGTTTAAAATGGGACAGTTTCTACTTTTTCCTTTGTTTAAAACATTGGTCTAGATCTGTGACTACTTTCTTGCCCTTTTATGACAGCATTTTTAAAATTCTATACAAGTTGGGCTACAAAAAAAATCAAAGTATTATCAGCAAATTCAACCATATTCTTGTACAATAGATCCCAAATTACCTATGTGATAATTCTTTACAATTATACTCAACCTAGATTGTGGTTAAGAATAGTTAAATAAGTAAATAATGCAACACGATACATAAAGGGTTTCAAAAAGACCCTGACTGGTTTCCACTGATCTGTGATCAGCCCCAAAAATCCTACCCTTTCTTCAGAATATGATAATGCTGCAGAGACTGCAGTCACACCTGGCTGAAATCCAACCACAATGCGAGCCTGATCACCTCCAAATGTGGTTTGGCCAATTTGTGCCAACAAATATATATCGGGTCAAATTGTCCCAAAGAAATTAAGAACTCCAGGAACAAAACTCAGGTGCTGAATCAAGAAATGAAAGTCCATTGTATGTGAAGAACTGTGAGTTTTTGGTAAATTAGTCAGATAAAACAGCCAAAGAACAGAGACTGAAAACCTCACAATGCCTCCTTTTGTAAACCAGTTATGAAACTGACCGCACAAGTTTGTCTTTGACATCAAAAACATGTTGTACACCAGTTGAAGAGGCCTCAAGGCTTGTGTCCAATCAGAGATAATCAACAAAGCCAACTGTCGGCGCGGATTCTCCAGTTATCCAGGTCACGATTATCTAAGAAAGGCTGAATCGAGTGCAATTGGACTTTGTTGATCTGTGATCCCTGCAGTGACTTCAACAACATCAACTGTCAGGAGCACTAATGAACCAACTGGTATCAATGACTCTGGCAATGACCCCACAGAGCTTAAGTACCTGGGACTCCCTATGAGTCAGTTAGAACTGAAGAAGCCCCTGGGGTGAGGGGTGGAAGGTTTTCACGGATCAACCTGTTCCAGCTGTTCTCAATTCAATCTTGCTTGGATAACAGAGCAAACTCTTGCCTCAACAGTTCAAGGGCCAGTTTTGCCTCCAGAAAAAGGACTTTTACAGAATCTAGGAACTAAAATCAGAGCCTGGTTCCTGTGGTTGACACAAAAGTTCTTGAGTTCCTAAAAAGGTGACAGGTCCCTGTAAAGTTACTACAATAGACAGGTAGCTTGATAATCACATTATACTGCCATATCTTTTTCACTTTTGCCCTAACCATCACGAGTGGTTGATCTATCTGTCTTGTCAATGTCCTCTTCAGGCGAAACATAAGTTGTTAAGGTAACATTTCGATCTAAGTTGCATCAGTATCATTAATCTCATCCACACTTGGATCCTGGCTGTGACACAGGGTGATAACATCCCCCCTCTGCACCTCTACCTGTTCCTGTAGGCTATATTACCTTTTACATGATGGCGAGTAGCACAATCTTTCCACATGATTTCTTTATTGTGTGTTGTATCGATGTATCAGTATTTTTAAAAAAAAAAAAAAATTCAAGATTAGAGAGGCTGCTGTCAGTTTTGTTTTCATGTGTGCAGTAATGTCACCGTGGCAAATATCGTCAAAGCAGCTACACTAAGAATTGTAGTTACAAACATGACTCAATGAAGTTGTGATGCCGTGCCTCGTGCATACATGCGCACACAGCATAAGAATAAATACAAACAAAGCTTTACAGCATGGTGCAGAGAGTCCACCTCCTGTGCAGACCATAGATTCAACAACTGGTTTTGAAAAGGGTTTCAAATTAAAAGCCCTCCAGCATTTCATACTGTACATGTTGCAACCGTATACTAGGTTTTGAGCCCGTCTTGTTTGTCAGCCAGTGTCCTTAACCATCTGTCAGTACATCTATATATAACTGCATCTAATCAGCAGCATATCTATCCCTCCGTGTATCCATCAAAGCATCGGTTCATCATCATGCTGAAGGCTGCTTTACATCAGTTGCTGTACTCTTGCATTTGACCTTCTCTCTGACCAGGATGTTTTGTTGGGATCAACTTTTTGGGAGCAAAATGGCCAAAATGGGATTAAATTATGTTAAATAAACCAACATGGACCCCATATTTAAAAGGAAGTTGAGTAGGGAAAGGGCTAAAGGGGTAAAAAGCCTAAAAAGCAACCAAACCAAACAAGAAAAACAGAAAATGAAGGAAAATTTGCACCATTTCCATAAACGTGAATGTGTATACCCAACATGGACACATGCATCCATCCATTCATCCATCTCTCCCTTCATCCATCCATCAGTTCAGATATAAAAAGCCCCGCTCAGTCATGACTAGGCCTCTTCCTCTCAGCAGCACTGAGGCCCATTGTTGAAGCTTCATTAATGCACAAATTAACCTCCCTTTACTCTCTCTCTCTGCAACAGTTTATCTGCAGTCCATTTACTTATGTGGTTATCATAGTCTGCGTCCCATCATCATGCCTCCTCCCCCTGCTGCCCCCCCCCATCCTCTTTTGTGTCCCTCTCCCTCTATTTGTTCTCCTATTTGTTCTCCCTCTTTACTGTTCACCTCTTTCTCTATCTCCAATGGCTCACCGGTAGCGACTCTGTGAGTGGTTATCAGAGAAAATTACGCCTCTGTTGCAAACAAATAGCTCCTTTTTTTTTTCTTTTTCTTTTTTTTAGATTTCTCCTGTTGTATTCTGTTCAGAGAGGGCGATGGAAAAGTGGCTTCAGCAAAATATGCCTGCTCCTGGCCTTGAAGAATGCACCTCCATTAAGGATTCAGGGGAGAGTTAGCCACCAGACAGCTGGGCCTAATGGCATGGCAAGGCTAATGCAGAGCTAACACACACACACTATGCACAGATAAGAGCTCACACAAACAAACACCCTTTAATATCGCAGCCTTTTGACTGATGGTGATGAGTATATGTTCAGTAAACAAATGGCAAATAGAAAATGAGGAGAATATAGATTAAACCTCAATAAGTCTTAGCTCACACACAGATAAGCCTTGAGTTTGAAATGCAGTCCTGAACTACACCACATATCAATATCTTAAAGCCCTCCAAATCTTATCTTTGAATGTCTACAATGTGGCTAATTAGATACAGAGGGCTGACTTTAAAGGGTCGAACTTCCAGACAAGCCGCGTTCCTGCAAAACCACGAAACGCTCCAGCAGTGAACTGATTACCAGCACAGACAGATAGCGGGGAGTTTTGGGACTGAAGCCAATGGCAGCAAGGAGAAAGTATCTCATCACACTCCTCTCAGCTGGAATATTCAATTTATTCAACACATACTGTTCTCTTAGACAACCTATTAAAAATCACAGAGGGTTGATGAGAAGCAGAAAGAATGGTCGGATTCACCTTCCCGGGCTTGTGTGCATACCCTGCTGCCCTGAAGTCAAGGCTGTACATGGCAGCAAGGTAGTTAGTTATTTTCCCTGGAGCTCAAGATAACCAAACCTCTGCTGGAGTACTACCTGACCTCCGGTTTATTCTGTGTCAATGCGTTTGTAGTAACTTGATGCAAAGAAATGTGTAATCTGTTGAGCTTCACAGTTCGTTCTTGAGCTCTGGAGAAACAAAAGAATCCAATTAGCTTGTTCTGGAGCTTTCAGTGATATCAATTAACGGCGCTCATCAGCAGATTGAGTTTGGATAGCTGCTGATGTTCAATCTTCCCATAATTATGAGCATTTTAGGGACTTCCTGTCCAATAGGATAAACTAAAGCTGGGTGATCTGACTTATACATAACGTCATTATTTTTAGGCTATTCCATGATACACAATATGTATCTTGACACACAATTTTTTGTAAATTCTCAAATACTACATGCTAATGATGATATTATAGAATAAGATGCATTAATATAGATTAAACTACCTAAAAGATAAGGCTGGGTAATATGAACAAAATCCAAAATCACAATATTTCTGAATAACATGTGACACTAACACAAAGATTTCTGATAAATTATCATCAGTAATGTGGATAAAATAAGTTGGAATCAGCGGGTACAGACAAATTAAAGAAACAGCTGGAACAGTCTGGTAAGTTCAGAAAATTACATCCCTTTATTATCATGCAGACTTTAAAATAAGGAAAACCCTTACGCCAGACTGAAATATACCAATATTCAAAATCTCAGACGATATCTAGTCTCATATCATGATATCGACATAATATCGATGTACTGCCCAGTGATAATACCCCTTTTCCACTGAATGAGTTCTAGTTCTTGAACTAGTTGTGTTCAGCATTCTTTGAACCTTGGTGGTGCTATCTAGCGAAATCCATCAGTTTTACATGGGACCACTGTAATCAAGGATGCAGCATCAACAGTTGCACAACGACCTGTAGAATCTGACACGCACCACTTTGGTTCTCACTCCAGGTGAAGGACAGCCCACTATATTTTGGTGCCAGCTGGGAATAGGGATGTTCTCATGATTTAGTTTGGTTTGTCTTGTTAATCTAGAAATGGTGGTGAAGCCCAATCTGACATGGTTTTGAGAAATTTGTTGAATAAGGACGGGCGGACTTCAGCAGCCGTTTCAAGCAAAAGCCTTAGTCCTTTTACTATTCTGTTCATTCAAATTGTTTGCACTTCATAAATTATTGTTTCACGTGACTAATATGCCAGTAGAATTGTTTAAAATGGTGCTTGTTTGCAACAGTTTGCAACTCTAGCCAGGAACCAATTTTTCAGGTTTAGAACCAATTCATTACCGGCCTAAATGTTTAGAATGGTTCAAAATTAGGTGTGTGAACTGATACAGAACTGGTTCTATGTTGGTGGGAAAGGGGTATGAGCGGTCCTCAAGCTGTTGCATCATTTGATGTATTCAGAAATTTGCACCATTTGAGAAAATTATCCACTGAAGAAATAATAAAGGTCCTAAAACTAGATTTTGACACAGGGCTCCTCTACAAGACAGAACCACAAGCGCCAACTGTTTGCACATGGGTCATTCCAATGATTTTACATAAGAAGTCCAGTTTATTCATCATAATTATTACTATTCAGCTGGTGAAAAAAAAAAATCACCCAGGTGATGTCATAGTGATGCTATCATATTCTTGGATCGGGTGTAAGACTTCAAACTGGAGGTGCGGGTTTCGAAAGAACTGGACATTTAGAAGGGAGGAAGAGTGTAAGTTGAGTTGCATTATGGGGAATGTAGGATCCAGTGTTTCTGGAGTTTGACCCATATTTGGCACTGTGCTTACATGTTGATATCTGAGCATCTGTTGCTTCAGTTTTGACTTTTGTCTTTAATCTGCCTCCCAATATTGTGAGAGTGACAAACTAAATCTCTGAAATAACCCTTTAAACACATTTTTAAGTCATCAAATTACCACAAACACATTGCTATACATGAAACCTTAAGATTTTGAGGCAACAGCGAAAAACACCAGAAGCATTTCACTCGAGGAGGCGAGTGAAGTTGACACGTGTGAAGGGAGATAGGGGAGAAGATGAGATAACTCACAGGGGACGGTGCGGAGGTAGAGGTTGTCCCGGATGATCTGCTGCAGCTCGTGGTCCACCGAGCCTTTCTGGAAGCGCAGGTTGAGGTAGTGGCGCAGGTCCTTGTCTATCACGCCCCCTGGAGGAAGACAAGGGTCAGGAATGAGTAATCAAAATGAGACATCCTCCATCGAATCAATCACTCAGACTGATGAAAGGCTGAAAAAAAAAAAGTTTTCCTGTAGAACCAGAGAAATGGCTTGAGGAAAAAGAACCCTTGATCAGAAATGGGGACAGCTTGAAAAAACATTCTGTGCAATCTCCAAACTTCAAGAGCAAGTAAGGGAAGCTCCAAACACTGCAGCGACAAATGACCCAGAAATCACTGAAAACCACAGTAAACAATTTGAATTCGCTAAATCCCACAAAACAAACACAGCCAGCGCTAATGAATACACTCTGCCCTCTCTAGGATTCAGCATCTGTCAAGTGCAGCCACGGATTGGTGGAGGTGTTAATTGGAGCGGCGGCCAAACACGTGTGGAGGAATGTCTACATATAAATCACCCGCTGACTCCCCCCGGGGCTGTTTTTAGCTCCGTTCTCCTCTCCGTCACCCTCACCTGAGCCACTTCCGCCCTCCCCTTCCCCTCTTTCTCCAGCAGCAGTCCCAGTTGCATGAATGGACTTCCACTTAAAACCAGTAAATCTTGCTGGCTCAGCAGGATGGAAGCTATATATATATATATATATATATATATAAAAGTGATGGAGAAATGGAGGCAGGAGAGATGGAAGGCAAGGGCAAATCCCAAAGGGGGAGTAGAAAGGGGGAGCTAAAACAAGCATCAACTCCACCTTCTCTTCTCCAACAAACACTCCATCTACTCTGCCACACACTCACAATCACATTTCAAATGGAGGCTGGACAGGACGGATGAGATGAGAGAAGAAGGGGGGGTCGCTCATCGCTGGGCTGACGTTACTTAAGGGATTCCTCACGGTGCCGCTTTAACCAACACACTTGTCATTCTTCTTACTCTTCTGCGTAGAAGTAAAGCAGCTGAGAAGACGTTCGTCTAACCTTCAGCATCCTCTGTAAGGCAGCAGCTTGGCACGGTGCCACACAGCATTTAGCTTCAACCCCCTCTTCTTTTTCCCTCTGCGATCCTGAGGCATGATATGCATGACAGCGACACACACATGTGCAGACGGACGCATCCGAACATGCAATCGACTATAAAGGCAGACAGAAGGTGGATGAAATATAATGAGCGACACATTAATTCAAGAATAACCTAGTTTTCTGGAAGTTTTCTGTCATATTTGGGGGGGGGTTGTATTATTTAGCACATTCTGCTTCTTCAGTCGTGTGTTCTCGACAAACACACACACACACACACACACACATGCACACACACTAATCCATCAGAGCTGAACTAATTCATGGAGCACTGCATTATAATCGTGCAAACCTGAATTACAGACACTGGCTCCATCTGTGTCCCTGTCAAAAGACGCGGAGCAGCACGACCAGCCAATTTACATTTGCATGAGAAAAGAAGGCAAGCCAATGAATCTGCATACTGAAAAGGTGAGCACACACACACGTATTAACACACTAAATGGCACCTCTTGCGCGGACAGCGGTTGTGCAGCCAGTGTAGTGTCAGAGTCCTCTGTCCACAGGTTTTGTGATGGAAATAATCTCCGCGAGAGGAAATCCTGCGCTGGATCTTAATCCCCCTCCCCGCTTTGGTTGCCGTCCTGTCCCTCAGGTCCCCAACTCTGTCTCTGTTTGCCCCCCAATCTGCCTGGCGGGGAGCTGAATCACCTCTCTCTGCACTCCACGGAGGAGAGATGAAACAGGAGAGCGCAGGAGAAAAGAGTGAGACACCGAGGCGAAGAGAGAGTGTGTGAGAGGAGAGAGCGGGAAAGGGGAAGAACAAGTGTGTGCGCGAGGAGAGAGTGTGTTGTGTGTGTGTGTGTGTGTGTGTGTGTGAGGGAGAGAGCGACCGTTGAAGCGCGGCTCAGGCGGTGGGGACCTATCGCACTGAGATCCCCTCTCTCTATTGGATCCCTCCAGATTCTCAGGTCCTGCAATGCCCCCCATCTGCAGCAAGGGGCACTACATCTGTGTTACATGCTTCTGTCAGATTAAAAGCCATCCCACGACCCCCCTCCACCC